>JAUCMT010000028.1:13721817-13740122 GCA_032357475.1 Enteromius thamalakanensis
GCACACCACTAATATATATATATATATATATATATATATATATATATATATATATATATATATAGAAAATTATGCCAACAATTAATCGATGATCGATTAATTGTCGATAAGCATTTTTTTAGCATATTAGAACAATTTAATCTGAATATTTTTCAACATTTATTTTAAACTTTAATATGTTACAGTGTTACTGTTTTTGATGATAAAATAAAATGCAGATGTATAGATAAAGTGTATTATTAAATATGAATAGGTTAATACTGAAGTGTCATTTTTTTGCACATTTTGATTACGTCAATTGCAACACTTAATGGATTTGTAGTTTGTTTATCTTTATTTAGGGACATTTTAATGCTTGAGATTTGTTTATGCATTTTGTTTATGCAATATTTTAGTTTAGCAAGTCTAGTTGGCTTCTCATTTGCTGCACGTGACTGTTTTCCCGAGGGAAGTTTTGGTGTAATAGAGTCAGTCGGTGGAATTCAGTAGCTAGATAGTTTATCTCACTTTACACCATCTGTGTTTTTACGTATGGGCAAACAAGGGAGTGAAAGTGAGCGAGCAAGTCTGTGCCCAATCGAATGATGTTTACACTGTTGGTTAGCGGCGGAGGGGAGATCAGGACGTATAGTGTGTACTCAAGGATAAATATAGCCCTGCAGCTATGCCACTGTAGCATGTCAGTCCTGCACACTTGCCCAGGCCTCAGCTAAATTTTCCAGCCTGACCTTCAGTCTCGAGAGGCGGTGGACGTTTACGCTGCAATAGAGAGCTTTCAGAAGAGGCGAGCACACTTGCGGATCTGTTATCACCTAATTTTTGGACTTTTGTTCCGACTTGCACTGGGACGTTACAGTATGGGGGAGAAGGTTTCGCTGACTGATAAGGACGTGTGAAGTTTGGAAAACTGGATCCCGTATGCTGCTCCCCTACTATGGACAGCACAGTCATGTGCTGGAATAAAACCAGCATGGTGAACTTCATGAAAGGTCTGGGTAGGTGCTACTAGAGAGAGAGAGAGAGTGCAGTGAGTGAGAATCTGCCTTGATGATGAAACGAGTGTTTAAGTAACAGAATTAGTAAAATGTGATACATTGTTGTTGAACCAATGCAAGGCGAGCTTCAAAATTACCCATGAGCTTTATTGGAGTTTAGATAATATAATAGCAAACAGATTGTTTGATGGGAGTAAGATATGTGTGTTTCCAACTGCAGTGTATGTAAATGAATGTTTTGCAGTCAATTAGAATGCACTGAAGTGAAGAAAATATGAATACAATTGTTGAATAATTAACTATTTAGTATTTTTAGTGGTACATAATAACAAACTACAAACTTTTTTACTAAAAAATATTATTAAATACAATTTAGTTTTTGCATTTGGGCTGCTATTAACATCAAGAATATGCTATTCAGTCATTAATAGACATATAGTGGTGCAGAGATTTTCCACATTTATTATTAATTAATTAGTCGTTATTAAATATGTGACAGATCGAAAAAAGTGGTTTAAACAAGTTTAAACTTTTAAAGTTTTTTCAGAGGTGAAATTCTGCAGGAGAAGATGTTTTTGTTCCGAAACAACACCCAGTTTAAGCCAGGCAAAGCAAAGTCTGTTTTTGTCAACATATGATCTAAAACTAGATCAAAATTTGCTGTCAAAATGATGTTGTGTACACAGGTTGCAGTTGCTGGCGAGCTGCATAATTGTTGGGAAATTCGGAAATGGATTTCACAGTCTGGATTAGGAAACAGTCACTGTCTGGAACTGAAATATTGATTGTATTCGTTCAAGTAGTTTTTGACCTGTACTAGAAAATCAGTGTGATTTATTCTGAAATAATGCAGATGTTTCATTTTTGCCTTTTTAAAAAAGACAAATACAACACACGCTGCATTAAAGACCTTATTTCCATTTACAGATTTATTTATTATGTTAATATTATTTATTCTCTTTATTTTGCCTAAAGCTTCACCAGGGTACAGCAAGCCTCCTGTCCCACCAGTTTGCTGCTCGCAGGGTGAGAAGGGGCCGCCCGCCATGATGCCCATCAGTGTGGACCCAGAGAGCCGTCCGGGCGAATACGTGCTCAAGAGCCTCTTCGCCAACTTTACAACCATCTCAGAGCGCAAAATACGCATCGTCATGGCCGAACCTTTGGTGAGTGACTGTTTTGAACTATTAAAGGTAACCATCTTGAGACCTGTGACCACTCCAGTCCCTGTACTCATATGTCTCTGAGGATTTTAGAGATGGCTGACCATGTGGACTGTTAGAATGGCTTGTTTGGGCTGGTCTCATGGCATAAACGTACCTTGGTGCACTTTTTAGTGAGAGAACGAAATATTTACCAATAAGTACATATTACTGCAGTTTTTAAAAGAAATGAACACCAGAGGCACGCCGCAATACATACCTATATCAACTTAATAAAAATGTACCAGGGTTCACATATTGAAACAGTGTTTTAGAACCATACAGCGGACATTTCTCCTTGAAATTGCAGTGCAATAAAGCACATAAAAAGGGTGTTGCACAAAAAGTGCACAGAGGTACATATTTTTATGAAACCAGGGTAAAATCTAATAATATATGCTTATCTAACTATTCCTAGTTGTTTATGTAGCACAGCATGTGATATATGGGTCTAATTAGATATTAACCTCATAGATGTCTCTCAGAGATGTTGGTGTTAAAATATCAATTGTTTTTTCCTCTAAAGACTAGGGTTGGGTATCGGTTAGGGTTTTTTCGATACCGGTGCCAAATCAATGGTGCACTCGCTTATTAAATGCCATAGATTGTTGGGTTTTTCGTTCAGGCACAGCACCTAAATGAGGCACCGAAATTCGCGTTCTGATTCGGTTCGCTACATACCGGTTCCTTAGGTACCGGTGGCATACTAGTATCGGGTTTCGGTAACCAACCCTACTAAAGACAGTGCATACTTACAGGCTTGTTAGTATTTTCCAGACAACAGGAGAATTTACATGCTTGCGTGTGTAACAGCGAGTTGCTAGTTTCATGGCTTACAGGCAGGCTAGTGTTAATTAACCTTTCCCAGGACAGATATATTGTGTCCCTCAAAACATCTGCCGTAAGGATGAGCTCATCTTCTTCTTGTAAACTGAGATCAGGTTACCTGAATAGTTCAGCCACATTTGTGCAGCGTATTGTTTGATAAAGAATAGTATTATATGCCGTTTATTTGCACAAAAACATCCCTTTGACAATTTGTATTTGAACAGTAAATAGAGTGAGTGAGTATTTTTTGGTTTCTGGATGTTATTTACTTTTCTTTCTCTTCAGACACAACTGGAGTGTTTATGGGGCGGTCATGTCTTGATATACCCCAGTCTTTTGATAAGGCATAAGGCGGTCCATTAACCTCATATAAAAGCCTTGAGGGACATTGCGCTGTCCTTGTCTGCCCTCTCATCTGTTTCTCCCTCAAATGACTCCAGCAGCTGAAATATTTATTAGCTTAAGATGAAAGTGGTGCTTCAGTGGACTGTATGAGCTCAAATTAAATTTAACACAGTCTGAAAGTGTTATGTCTGACAAGCCCAGCTGGGTCAGCCTGTTTTGGGCCTAACATGCAAAATTATAATAGTATTTGAATATCCAAATAACATATTAACTGCTTTCACCTGAAAAGAAGCTACACAAGTCTGAGTCTTTGAAACATCTTATGTTACAGTACCTAAGTAGAAGTACGAAATGTAGGTCAGTTTGTTTTTTACACAACCTGTGTTTTAATCAGCATGTCTGATCTGGGATAGTTGCTAAGATCAGCTTTTCGTATTGTAAGACTCTACCCTGTTTGTATAAACACACACTGCTGTTTAAAAGTTTGGGAAGATTTTTTTCCCCTCAACAAAACACTTTCATTCTTTAAAAATGCATTAAAAAGTTTACATATTTCTGTTGTTTTTACAGGAAAAACCTTTGGTAAAGTCTCTACAGAAGGGTGAAGATCCGCAGTTTGACCAAGTATGTACTGTTTGCTTTCTGCCTCCTGAACATGTGTCTACGTCCCCATGTCCAGACTGTGGACAGATGTCCCAGCGGATAGACAAGGGACTGGCTTTTAGCTGCTTGACTGTGCCAGAAAATTAATCAGACTTTTTGAATTATTAAAACAGATTCATGGATCTGTCTGGCCTTTAAAGCATTCAAAGTGACCTCAGTAAAAGCCTGATGTGGTTTTTGGCTTTTCTGGGAGTGAACAAGTCAATTTGCTTCTCTGATAGATTAGATAAGAGAGTTTTATGCCTCGGATTCATGAAAGGTTGTAGACATTGCATGTTTCATGAGGTCATCAAACATTTTGTGCAGTGGGCAAGATGTTATTTCTCTATAATTTACACATAATTGCTTTTGATTGTTTTATACAGGGCTCAACCAGAAGTACTGCATTCAATTTTCATAGCAAATTTCTAGTTTTTCTTTGCAATTTGGTCAAACAATAGTGAGAACATAATAATAATAAATGATAAATATAAATATCATTGATATATGTTTATATATGTGTATATACAGTACACACAGACACACAATTATATATACTGTAGAGAGAGAGAGAATTTGAATTTGTAAAATTCTAAATACAGATACAGAATTAAATAAGTTAATGTTAATTAATGTTAATGTTAAGTTATGTAAATAAGTTAATTCTAATTGTATTTGTTTGTCATAAAGTCATTATTCCTAAACTTACTTATTACAATGAACTCATGACAAAAGTATCTGCAAAATTAATAAATACACAAAATGTCTTTAATTTCTAATAACCTTGAGTAAATGTATCAAAAGCCCAGAATGAAAGGTCTTTTTATTGCTGGCTTGGGTGGAGTGTGTGTTCCCTGCCCAGAGTTTGTAAGTTTGTTTCTGTGTGCATGTTTGTGTGTTAGAGGCAGGTGAATAGCAGCCTCATTCAGAACTCACAGGGCTGCGTTTGTACCCATGATCCCCTGGGCTTTTCAGCAGCCTCTCTGAGAGGTGATTCTTCTCCCAGGGTTCATCAGGGAATGAAGGGCTCGCTGTGTTCACCCTCAGCCCCTGAACACCACCCTTTCTCCCTCCCTTTCCTGTGTGTCGAGAGTCTTCACCAGGGACCGCCTTTCCTTCCTGCACTCATTACCCCAACTCCCTCCTTTTTTCTTGCTGCCTTTGCATCTTTGATACACATTTAAGACACATGCTCTGCTTTCACTAAGACCACCTCCACACTCAGAATAACTTTCTCCTGAATATGAACCATGAAGGCCTACATACAGCATTAGTTGTATTTTTAGTTAGTTCACGTGGCGATTAATACATGCTCTCTTTTTTCAGTTGATCAGCACAATGAGTTCTCTGGCTGAGTATTGCCTACCATCTATCTTGCGAACCCTCTTTGACTGGTACAAAAGACAGAATGGAGTTGACGATGAATCCCACGAGTACCGACCACGTTCAAATACAAAGTCCAAAAAGTGAGTCCCGTTTAATTATATGCATAATAGAGTTAATTAGAGCAAATCTGCCTCATATGCAACTATTACAGAAGATTCAAACTGTCATGGCACTACACAAGGAAAAACAATGCATTAAAAGCTTTTGAACAGAATAAAGATATCTACTTATTTTACTTATTACTGCTCTTTAGAGGCCACATATTTCCCAAAATACAAAATAAGTGAAATTAACCCCTGATCTTCAAAATTATTATTATTATTATTTTTTTTTTTTGTGGGAGACTGCAAGCAGTGTTGTCACTTGGCCTGATGACTCCTGTGTTAACTGGATGATTTGACACAATGGTGCCAGAATAGCACAGTGACATCAGATAGCCAAGTGGGTGTTGAGTGACTCAGATGCTTTTGTGACTTCTGCTTCCTGTAGCTGGAGTGCAAAACTCCATTTCATCATTGAGAAATGATATTTTAGTCTGTGAATGTGTGAGAGGGTGGGAGCAAAATTGACTTACATAATCTGTTTACATTCTCTCTTTCCTAGTGATGAGCAGCAAAAAGATTATCTGCTGGAGAGGAGAGACCTAGCCATCGATTTAATTTTCTCTCTCGTGCTCATAGAAGTTCTTAAACAGGTAACACACACTTTGATTTGCATCTAAATCCATTAAGGTGCAAATATAACTAACAGATCCTTAAGATCGAAACAAAGATTTTAAAGTGAGGAGAACTAAATGCGTTTAGAGTTTGAGAATCATCACAAGGAAACATGGTGGTTACTGCCTTGCCAAGAAATCAAAATGGTCCTAATCAGCTTTAAATTTCACACCGAGTTGTGTTTTGTTTCCTTTGGCAACAAAATGGCAAATTTAGCCATAGATTAAGACGCATGAGATGCATAGATTGGTGGTTATTATAACAACTGGCCAATCAAAACCAAATTATAAAATGTGATACTGTTTGTTTTTCCAGATGCCCCTCCACCCAGTTGTGGATGGTTTGGTCCATGAAGTCATTAATTTGGCTTTTAAGCACTTTAAATATAAAGAGGGGTAAGAGGCTTTTTTCTCCATTGGATACATTTATGCATCTGCATTACTATTGACATTTGTTGTTTTATGACCAGGTATCATGGTCCCAACACTGCCAACATGCACATAGTAGCTGATCTCTATGCAGAAGTTATCGGAGTCTTAGCACAAGCAAAGTAAGTACTCGGTTCAAGCAGTGATGATCTGTGCTTTTTGAAATGTTCAGAAAATGTGCCTTAGTGAGTTTCTAGATCTTCAGAAGCACACACCATAGCTTTCAAGTGATCTAAATGCTTAGCATAAGTGTCATACCTATAATCTGTGTTGCCCTCTACAAAACAACTGTGCCCTTCTAATTGTTAAAGAACAGTTGCATCATTTTCTATTTCAGCCTGGGTGAAATGTTCTAGAAAAGTGTTTGTCTGCTGGTGCTTGACTGCTCAAGAGATGTTACCAGGCCTCTTGTTGTCTTATTTGACACTTCAGGGTCTGACTTGTGAAAGGATTGTGGCACCAGTGTTATGCTGTTTTTATTTTATGAAATTTTTACTAAAGTTCTAGAAATTGCTCAAATCTTAAACTGTCGTTTTTTCAAACTTCTATTTTATCTAACATATAATTGACTTCATTTTTCTTTGTAAGTGCTTGTGAAGAATAAAACCCTTGCCCTCAAGCCAGAGATTTATCTGTCCATCATATCTCTTGTAGATTTCCTGCTGTTAAAAAGAGGTTCATGAGTGAGCTGAAGGAGCTCCGTCAGAAGGAGCAGAGCCCATATGTGGTCCAAAGCACCATCAGCCTCATCATGGGCGTGAAGTTCTTCCGAGTGAAAATGTATCCTGTAGAGGAGTTTGAAGCCTCCTTTCAGTTCATGCAGGTAAATGTAGAATATAAAGTAATTTGGATAATTTTCCTTAAACCAAGTATAACACTTCTAGCCTTTTTATTTATTTATGTATTTTAAATACATTAAACTAAATATAGAGACTCCAGTAGCCTTCTACAGTGATAAGCTCAATGATATTAGCTCTTGAGAATGTGAAGGCTAACGTTTTTTCTCAATGCTTTGCTCCTTTCTGTTACAGGAGTGTGCTCAGTATTTCCTGGAAGTGAAGGACAAAGACATCAAACATGCTTTGGCTGGACTCTTTGTGGAAATTCTAGTTCCTGTATCAGCGGTTAGAAAACTATTTCAAAAAGATCTGTCAACGCTCTGAATATTGGATGTTATTTACAAGTCTTTTGAACATTACAAACCAATCACACATCATTGTAAATGACCTGTTGGTCCAGTAATTGTTTTAATATATTATATTGCCATATATCACCTTTTCTAATGTGTATTTTACATCTATAATCGTTTCAATCCTTATTATTATTACTGTCTTTATGTCCTTAAACAGGCTGTCAAGAATGAGGTGAATGTTCCTTGTTTAAGGAACTTTGTGGAGAGCTTGTATGATACCACCTTGGACCTTTCAACAAGAAAGAAGCATTCTCTGGTCAGTCCGGATTTCATAAGATATAGTGTTTCATATTGTTTTATGGCATTTGAACACTACAGTATGTACCCTTCTCTCTGTTCTTTCAGGCTCTGTACCCACTAGTGACATGTCTGCTGTGTGTCAGCCAAAAGCAATTCTTCCTCAACAGATGGCATGTCTTCCTCAACAACTGCCTCTCCAATCTGAAGGTATGTAGTTTTATTCATTTATTCAGCTCTAATGTGGCAAATGGTTTTCTTACTGTATAAACGTTATCATTACAGAGCAAGGACCCTAAAATGGCACGGGTAGCACTAGAGTCCCTCTACCGACTTCTGTGGGTCTACATGATTCGCATCAAATGCGAGAGCAACACTGCGACGCAGGGGTAAGCACATCCGTGGTCTTTATTTAAAGCAACTGCTAAAACGCCCATCTGAGACCCCCAGAGACAAGCTGTGGGCAGGTTCCGATTTTACATAATACGGTCCACCTCGTGAATGCTGGCTTTCTTGGTGAAGCTCTAAAGGGCTAAAAAAACAAAACAGCTAAACAAGTCTGTACCCTACCCCTCCCATTACCGTCAGTCCAATGAACCCGGGGTGTGACCGCACCCCTCAGCCCTTCTCAGTGGCAGTGAGTAAACAAGCAATTCATTGCAGTCATCGTGCCTCAGGCGGAGGGGTAATTACTGACAGTGCTGCCAGAAATGGGTGGAGAAAGGAGAGAACCAGAAAGGAGGCTGGTGGTCATGGGTGATGGGTGTTGGAACGCCAAGATTGTCCACTGGGAATCGAAAGCTTGGCAAACAAAACTATATACACACCCATGTTTGATCTTCAGGGCCTTATGCAGCTTAAGACCTTAGGTCTTATGCAGCTTATCCATAATAGATCGATTGGAATTAATGTTATAAATGGTTGACGTTGTTTGGGAAAGGGTGTACTTGCCCTTAGTTTTTGAACTGTGAGCTTTCTGTACAGCACACTGTAGTACAAACTGAACACTGAATACATACTAAAAGTACTATATGTAAAAAAATATGCTTTATGCAGCAGTACAGATTTCAAATAGTATGATACCTAAATAAGTAACATAAAATGGTATTTTGCATTTTGATTCAGTTATTTATTTTTTTATTTAGAATTTTGAACTTTGTTCAAGCAAATAAATATATAAATATTTAATACAAATAGTTTTATTCCAAACAAACTGTCAGTTTCTCTAGTTTGGTCTTTTATTTTATTCAGCAAGGGCGAATTGTGGGCATGTACATGTCACGCGCGTCTAACGTGGATGATTGTAATGACAAAGCAATAGTAGCTTGTGGGCGTGGTCAAATTAAAATTAATGAGATCAGATTGAGAAACTAGACATAGTGTGGGTTTCAGACTGATAACTTTATCAAACAATATTCTGTTACAACATGCACTTACTGCATTCAAAAGTAGACACTTCAAGCTTTCTATAGAGGTTTTCTCTGAGTTTCAGTCAGGCTTTTTAAAAACAGTTCACGGAGAGACAAAAGAAAGGACGTGCACACCATTTGTTTTCCTTTTTTTGTAAAAGCACAAACTTTTGTTGTTATTCTTAGTGTACTCATCTAACAAAAAAAAGTAGACATCTAACAGATTCGAATTTGATCTTTTGCACTGATAAGAAAAAAAGACCCTGATCACACGGATCTTAGGGTTAAATAGATCAAAATGACAGCAATGACATTTCTTCATTGAATAAATGTTTTTGTGCTCTATTCATAACAAAATTCTTAAAAATGTATCAGCTTTCTCTAAAATATTAATCAGAACAACTGTTTCCAACATTAAGATTTCTGAAGGATTGTGTTATAATATTTCTAGTGCTGTCAAACGATCCAAAATAATAGTTTTTGTTAAAATAATATACACACACACACATGTATTTGATTAAAAAATATTTATATAATGCTGTATGTGTGTGTATTCATATATACATAATGAATATACACAATACACACGTGTTTTGGAAACTTTTTTAATGATCGCAATTCATCATTTGACATATTTAGTATATATAATGCAGTATTGTTGAGGATAGAAAAACTTAATTCAGAAAACTTAAATTAACTCACCAAAAATATTTAAGGCATATTAAATATCTAAATTATGGGAGGGGAGGTTAGTTCTGAAACCACAAAGATCCTAAAATGCTCAAATTAGACCGGAAAACTGGTGTTGTGTCAGCTAGCAGTTCTTGCGATGTATTTAAATAAATGTATTACATTATAGCAAGTCATAAATATCAGAAACCTTGTCTTTGCATGCCACATAACAAACTGTGACTTAGGAGTTTGTAACCACTAAGAATAAGCCCAAAGAGGACAAAGCTCTTTCACAAATAAGCCGGGCTTAGGTCTGCCACTGTATTGCTTATTATAACGTGATCTGTGTCACTATGCTTTGACATTTTTTTTTGCGTATCACCATTTATTAATACTTATTATCAGTAAACACTGTGATCTTGTCCCAACAGCCGCCTCAACTCTATTGTGACGACCCTGTTCCCTAAAGGATCCCGCAGCGTTGTTCCTAAAGACATGCCTCTGAATATATTTGTTAAGATTATCCAGTTTATTGCACAGGTAAGTCTACGATTAAATGTCAGATCTAAAACTAAAGCCTGCTGTTAAACCACTATACAAGACCTAATTCTTGTTTGTTGTAAAAACAAAGCAAGGATATAGAGTTGCTGCCTAAACAAATGCACAGTGACAGCTAGATTCCCGTCGTTAATTTGCAAGATTGCACATATTTAGTGTTCCTCATGCAGCATCTGGTAAAATATTTACATTTTGCATACTGCATCTTTGCATTTCCTCATTCCTTTTTTTATTTTAAAGGAAAGACTTGACTTTGCTATGAAAGAAGTCATTTTTGATCTGCTGTGTGTTGGGAAACCTGCAAAAGCCTTTAGTCTTAATCCAGAGGTAAAGTATTGTATGATTACAGAATATGTAGTAGCTTTATCTCAGTGTTATGGCACTCATATCTTGATTTCTTGTTCTGTAGAGAATGAATATTGGTCTCAGAGCATTCCTGGTTATTGCTGACAAGCTGCAGCAGAAAGATGGTGATCCCCCAATGCCAAACACAGGGGCAACGCTCCCTTCTGGAAACACTCTACGAGTCAAAAAGACATTCCTGAGCAAGCCTCTGACTGAAGATGAGGCCAAGGTCATAGGTGAGTTCATCTATTTCACTTTTAGATAAATAATCTCTATAAAATAAAGGCTGTTTAGGAGACTAAAATGGCAGTTTATTAATTCTTGCACTGAATAACAAAATAAATAAAAACTTTTTCATGAAGAGCACAGGTATTCATTTAACTTTTCAAGCAAAAAAAAAAACTTTTAAATTGTAAATCAATAGATTTATTATTCAGAACTAAGAAAAAAGCTTTTTAACTTTTTTATGATGTATGAATAATATAAATGCAAGGAGGACTTAAAAAATATTTTAATGCAATGAAATTCAATCATTTCAATTATATAACAAAAAATATCATATTTTGTTTGCTGTTTCTGCTGATTTTGTTGTCTAATGCAATGAAATCCATACACTTTATTGTTTATTTGTGGATCATTTTGGCAAAATTCAGGTCCATAAGCTCAGACTGATGATTACCTGCAATCAATCATTTCCAAAATGAAATATAAAATATAAAATTAATTATAAAAACTTTTCCAGAAACTTTCAAGAGTTTTCCAGAATGTTTCCAAATTTGAAAATTGTCTGTTTTTTTGTGGGGTTTTTTGCAACCCTAGCGAAAACAATAAATAAAACAATTTGTTACACTTGATTTGATGTGATAATAAAATAGCATGATCAAAAATTACAATTTTGACTGGAAACCAGGTGTTTCAAGGTGGTAAAAAATCCCCCAAAAAGGATTAAAAAAAAAAAAGTTATGCGTGATTAAAGTCAGTAAGTTTTAGTCTAACGCAATAACATTAACTACCATTTTTGGAAGAATGAATATCCTCTCTGGGTCAACATGGCCGAAACAACATTAGAGAAATGCAAGGTTTGACCAAAAACATAAAGAAGAGCAATCTTGATCATATTGATTGATATTTTCTTATTAAACTACTATATGAACATGCCAGTCTTGTAAGTAATGCATTTACTTCAACCATCAGGAATGTCCCTCTATTACCCCCAAGTGAGGAAAGCTTTAGGCAACATCCTCCGACACTTGGATAAGGAGGTTGGCCGCTGTATGATGCTGAGTAACGCACAGATGCTGAATAAGGAACCCGAGGATATGATTACGTATGTCACAAACAACACTCTGTCTCTGTATCTGATACTCTGCACACACCTGTCTGACCCATCAACCCAAATCCAACTAAGCTTGAGTGCACTGTTTGAGCTTATGTGACCTCTCTCTATACTGACAGGGGTGAGAGGAAACCCAAGATCGACCTCTTTAGGACATGCATGGCCGCCATTCCACGCATCATTCCCGATGGCATGTCCAAGTCAGAGCTCATAGACCTTTTGGCACGGTAAGCGTGTATGAGTGCATGAATGGGCAGGATGCATTTGCTTCGACGAATTGCCCGATGGTCAGGTTTCCTGAAAGCTTCAGTAATGTGATCCCTCCCAACCCCCAACTTGAATAGGATGTCCCAGTGCTACAGTATCTGAGTCAGGGCTGGTCTAATCAGACTTAATTCTTCTTGTTCAAGCCATTAGGTCAGCCAGTTTAGAGTAAAGTTGATATCTCTGTAAACTTCCTCCACTCGAGTTGCCTTGTAATCAACCTCTTGGCAGTTATGCAGATTATTTATTAAGACTGGTGCATGATACTATTTTGATACAAATAGAAACATTTTAGAAACACTAAAACCATTAAACAAGCTTTTTTCTTTAATTAAAACAAACTAAGTAGTTGTCAAGGCATTGTTTGTCAATTTCTTTTAGTTAAATATAAAGTACAAAAAATAACTAAAAATGAAATAAAATGTAAAAAATACTAACTATATAGGCATATTAAAACAAATAATAAAATGACGAAACTCAACAAAATTCTTAAAACTTTAACCAAAATAAAAATAATATTGAAATGATTAAAAACCTTTCTCTTTTAAAAATTGGTATAACCTAGTGGTTTGAGGAATAGTTACAAAGATTGGTTAATAAAATCAAATATACAGTTTGGAAATTTTCTGGGACTGCATGGTGTATTTTAATATCATCTAATGATTCTTGTTGTAAATATGCATGACAAGATTTTTTGTTATATAAACCCATTTTTGTTTTTGACCGATATTTACAGTATTTATATAACTTCTTATATACTTATATATTTCACTGTATACATGTCTTTTAACTGCCAGGTTAACCATCCATATGGATGATGAACTGCGTCTGATAGCCCAGAATTCCCTGCAGAGTCTGCTGGTGGATTTCTCAGATTGGCGAGAGGAAGTGCTTCTGGGTTATTGCAGCTTCCTGCTCCGAGAGGTTCAGGACACACACCAAACCCTGCTGGACTCCTCGCTTAAACTTCTGCTTCAGTTGCTTACGCAGTGGAAACTAGCTCTGAGTACCAGCAAGACCGTGGACACATCAAAGATCTGCTCCACTGAAGTAAGCGGCAAGAAAAAAACTTCAAATCAGGAGATCCCTAATATCCAAGTTGTTCCGGAAAGCAAATTAAAAATAAAAGAAAATGCATAATATAAAATAAATATAACTGAAAATGTATGTGATATACATGTTATATGTAATAAATATAAATGTGTTTGTGCACGTCAGTTGTTACAGAGTAGCTCTGGCTCCAGGCTGCCTGCTGAACGGACGCCTCACTCCACAGTCCTGCATGCTGTTGAGGGTCTTGCTTTAGTGCTGCTGTGTTCCTGCCAGACAGGCACGCGCAAAGTAGCTGTGTCCATCCTTCGAGAGGTCCGCCAAATCTTCCTCACCATTGAGCAGACTGAGGTAAGGGCCACTTGGCGCCTGACTTGATCAAATATGGGAATTTATGGATCCACATGAACTAATTTATGGTGGGATATGGTATTTTTTTCTGCACAGGAAGATGAAAGGCCCATGATAGATGTACTGGACCAGCTGAGCCCGGTGGTGCTCGAGAGCTTTGCCCACGTGGCGGTGGCTGACTCGGTGAGTGCCTCTCTGTTCAGTCCTTTGCGGTTTCGCTCACATGTGAGTCTCGCTGGACTTCTACAAAGTGTCTTCTGTTCTGAGTTTATAAGAAAGTCTGTTTTGCTTCACTAAACTTGGAGTTAGTGTATTAGATGTTGACTTACATGAACAATAATTTTGAATCACATAGATACTAGATGGCAATACTAAATTGGTATATTAACCAGCATAGATACATTTTGTGTTTTGTGTAATTCTCCAAAACCCTTCAAAAATCTTGTTATTCAAACAGTTTTTAATTTTACTGTTGAGTTCTCTACGAATGGCCTCTATGATCTCTTCCACTTTCCCACAGGCGTCCCTCCCTGCTGGGCAGCATGCAGACCTGCAGTGGCTGGTGGAGTGGAACGGGTCTCTGGTCGGCAGCCACTATGACGTGCGGAGCCCGTCTCGTGTGTGGATTTTGGCACAGTCACTAAAGGAACCCTGGGCTCTGTGCCTTTTCAGCCTTCTGAGACAGGAGTACCTACCCAAGCACTGCCCCACAGCGCTCAGCTACGCCTGGCCCTACGCCTTCACCCGCCTGCAGCTCCTCATGCCTTTACTCGAGCCCAGGTGAGGGATGGATGAAAAACTTTCTCCTACATCTATATGTATCATTGAGTGGTCAGTGATTTGATTTGTCGGCGTTGGTGCTTTAATTAAGGCAGCTGATAGGTTATGTAAGCATTTACATTTAGTTGACCAGGCTTTAACCTTAAAGTGCAGGAGGAGCTTTTTAGGCATTTACTCTATCTTTATCTTTAAGTTTAAGCTCTTAATGGCTTCCCATAGCCACTTTTTATTATGATGCTGCACTTGTTTAAGTGGTTCTGCTTCTGACAGCAGACTCTGTAAAGTCCTATTTGGGTTACTCTTCTTTTTATATACCCTACATTCAAGAGACATAATAACTCAGCAAGATGTCAAAACAATATAGAGTTAATCAATCAATCAAATGTTTAAGGTCAGTAATTAAAAGATGCATTGAATTGATCAGAAGTAACAGAAAAGACTTTGGTAATGTTATAAAAGGGTTCTTTTTCGAATAAATGGTGTTCTTTAGAACTTTCAAATCACTTAGCAAAATCTGATAAACAATTATGGTCTCAACAAAACTATTTTATATCACACAATTCTAAGAAAAATTGTATTTCACAATTCTGAGAAAGACGAAATTGCAAGACGTAAATGTGCAATTTGCGAAAAAAGTCGCTATTACTTTGTACGTTTTGTTTAGTGGTGGAAACATGCATTTAAAAGTATATAAAACAAAATAAACAGAAACCAAAGTTTTTTGGTCCAAAAACCATTTTATTTGTTTATTTGCTAGTTTTAATTAGCTTTTTTTCCCCTTTACGTCAGTCAATTCATTCAAATGTTTTCTACTCTTAGCAACCCAATTAACGCCAAGAAGACAAGCTCGGCTGGTTCAGCAGACACCTATGTTTCACTCTGGAGAAACTATCTGATTCTATGTTTTGGTGTGGCCAAACCCAGCATCATGAGCCCGGGTCATCTTCGAGCTTCCACCCCTGAGATCATCCCTCCCAGTACAGACAGCAACAGCAGCTATGATAACAAGGTGGGTGGAGCTTCTTATGCATCACGCACCAGTCATGTCTACAGTCATACTCCCCAGTCCGTAATTCCCTGACTTGATGAAATCATTGATTTACATCTTATTCTTCAGATCCTCGGCACCCCATCCGTGGCCTGGCTTCTGAAGCAGTTGGTTCCTCTGATGCGTTCAGAAAGCATTGAGATCACAGAGTCTTTAGTGCTCGGATTTGGCCGCACAAACTCACTCGTTTTCAGGTATTATGTTGCAAATGTATAAATGTTTAAGGTCTCTAATGATGTGACTGATGAAACATTTAGATGTCAAATTGATTATCACACATCACAACATACTGTGTTTTATTCTTTTCAGTGTGTCATGTTAGTTCAGCGAGATAAGATGTGAGCAACATCTGATGTGCACATTCTTCGCATACCTCTGTTTTGTACTTGTCAGGGTTTTTGAATGCCTTAACTTTGATAAGGCGGTACAAATGCTGTATGCATATAATTATGATACCAAAAATGTCCAGGCAAGGAAAACAATAAAAATCATGGATCAATGTTCATTTTACTATATATACTGTGTATATATACAGTATGTGTATGTGTGTGTGTTTACTTGTGTGGCTTTTTGACACCATCTTAAAATCTATACAAACATTTTTTTCAAAGCAGTGATCATATTTCATATTACATTAGTTATGTCTGCTTATTTCAGTTCTTGGAATCCTAAAAAATAAAGTATTTATGGGAATAGAGCAATTATTGCTATATAAACCTTGGCAGCACAGTATTGATTCTTCTTTAGCGTTATTGATTTTATATTTGTTGTGTCTCGTACAGAGAGCTTGTTGAGGAACTGCATCCTTTGATGAAGGAAGCTTTGGAAAGAAGACCTGAGGTCAGTTACAATATATATATATTATATATATATATGTATATGATATGTTTAGTCAGATCAGCTGATATGTGCCATAACTTATTGTATTCTAAATGGCCCGCTCAAGCAATAAGATAAAAAAAAATAATAATATTAAAGTACAGGATTCCTACTAACACATGAAACCTTAACATGATCAATATTTAAAAATGTTATTTCCAGACTAAAATAATTAATGTTTATATTGTTTTGTATTGTAATTTTTTCTCATTGTGTGTCCTCTAGAATAAAAAACGACGAGAAAGAAGGGATCTACTGAGACTCCAGCTTCTCAGGATCTTTGAGCTGCTGGCAGATGCAGGTGTCATCAGTGACAGGTGAGAAGGATGTTATTTTTATGGATACTGTGGTCTGGACTCCTCTTCTCATTATGAACTTGCAGGCTAGAAAACATGAAATGATCCCTGTTTTCTCTGTCTCTTAGCACTAATGGAGCTCTGGAACGTGATACGCTGGCCCTGGGCGCTCTCTTTCTTGAGTATGTGGACCTGACCCGGATGCTTCTGGAAGCTGAGAATGACAAAGACATGGAGATTCTCAAAGACATCCGAGCTCACTTCAGCGCCATGGTGGCCAACCTCATACAGTGTGTCCCAGGTAAAGAAAAAGGCATCACACAAACTAAGTATGCAGTTAATGTCAACACGAAATCCAAATTTAGCCCATTTACATTCTTAATACACATTCTTGTTTGTGCACAACGCATTTAATTCATAAATTGTCATAATGTTGTTTTTCTACTTTAAATATTTATTCCTCACGTTTAAATAATGACATCATATGTGATGGTCATGAAGTTATATCTCGCTCTGGGAAGTGCTCCACATTTTCTTTGTTTGGGAAATGGAATTCATTGCTAGGTTACAGTGTATTCAGTCACAGGACTCCTGACGTCAGTCTTGATTTAGACTACCCAGTGGAGACGCTGCCCAAAATAGCTTTAGATTAGATCAAGAGCCACTTAATGGGCAAAAATGAGTTGCACAGTGGCCAGTCATTTTGCCTGTTCTTCCTTATTGAAAAACGAAACTAAAAGCAGTTTTTAAATATTTTCAAATTGTAAGCAAATTATATGTTAACATTTTTTTTTTATTCTAATACTTCTCTTCTCCTCTCTTCCTGTTTCATAGTGCATCATCGGCGTTTCCTCTTCCCTCAGCAAAGCCTTCGGCACCATCTCTTTATCCTTTTCAGCCAATGGGCTGGACCCTTCAGTATCATGTTCACGCCCCTTGATCGCTATAGTGACCGGAACCATCAGATTACTCGATATCAGTATTGTGCTCTTAAGGTAATACACACTATATTTATATAACATGTAATTTTATATGTCATTAGAAATCATAGGCCTTTATTGAAAGTGAAACAGATGTATATTTTTCATAACAAATACACGCTACTGTTCAAAAGTTAGGGGATGGAGCCTATTAATTTGATCAAAATACAGTAAAAATGGAATATTGTAAAATAGTCTATTCTATTCAAATATCAAAATACAGTAAAAATGGAATATTGTAAAATAGTCTATTCTATTCAAATATCAAAATACAGTAAAAACCTATTTATCTGAAACAGTAAAACAATATTGTATAATATTACGGTCACATGAAAGAAAAATCTTTACTTTATTTTAATATTTAAT
>JAUCMT010000028.1:13744241-13755848 GCA_032357475.1 Enteromius thamalakanensis
ATCTAGATTAATCTAGATTAAAAAAATTAATCTATGCCCACCCCTAATATATATATATATATATATATATATATATACACACACACACACACACACACATATATTTAAATAATTGATAACATTTAAAATATGCATTTTTTTTTTCTGTCATGTCTAGAAGTGAGTCAAAGGTTTCCCAGCACTCATCCAAATGGGCGTCAGGTCATGCTGACCTACCTGCTCCCTTGGCTCAGTAACATCGAGCTGGTAGATGGAGGCCTGCTGCCCACTGTCCCGAGTCCGAGCAGCTCTGGAGACAGCAGAAAGGGATACACTCACAACACCTCAGCACCTCACCTGCTCCGAGGCACAGGCTGGGGGTCACTGCAGGCCTCCTCTCTGGTCCTAAACAACCTCATGTTCATGACCGCAAAGGTATGACTTTCAATCGTTGTTACTTTAGTGTTTGTTAGACTCAATCTTAATTGTCATTTATTCCATTCAAATTGTAATTGTGATTATTAAATGAACACGCCACTTTTTTCAAAAATAGGCTCATTTTCCAACTCATCTAGAGTTTTACCATTTAGGAAGTCAGTTCCAGAATAAGAATATAGTCATATCAGCCTAGAAAATGGTAACTTTTCATTTCCAATTAGTCATGATGTAACTACAGAGGAGTAAAGTTTTAAATAGGAAAAATATCAAAAGTCTCTTTTCATTTTTGAGCTAGATGCTAGTGGTCTAATTAGATTCAATAATCTATGATAAGCTGCACTAAAAGTGCTTTATCCAGACCCAGAGATCTCCTGAATGGATTTAAAACAGTAAAACTCAACTCTCTTAATCTAGGGGAGTTACAAAATGAGCTTATTTTGAAAAAAATAAATAAATAAATGTTGTTCCTTTAATTACCATCATCACAATTTACACTGAATGATCTTTATACTGTACCATTGCCTGAAGCAAAAGCATGCAATGTCTTTAGATGCAAATGAACAACTGAAAACCTTTTTGTAATTACGCAGTTATGTAATTGTGGCATCCCTGATTGCGATTAGAAATTCGATTAATTGTGCAGCCCTATGTCTGTGTGTGTGTTAGTACGGGGATGATGTCCCGGGTGCAGAAATGGAAAACGCTTGGAATGCTCTGGTCAGTAATGAACGGTGGACTAATAACCTGCGGACCACCATGCAGTTCCTCATCAGCTTATGCGGAGTCAGCAGCGACACATCTCTTCTGCCTCACGTAAATTCTACATTTATTAATTTCATTATATTCGTTGTCAGATTTGATCAGACTGTTGATAAAGCAGGTAATTTGGTTAAAGAATCAGAAAAAGTTATGTTAATCCTCTGTTTATGCTCAGATTAAGAAGGTGGTGATATATCTGTGTCGCAACAATACCATTCAAACCATGGAGGAGCTGCTTTATGAACTTCAACAGACGGATCCTGTGAACCCCGTAGTGGTGCATTGTGACAATCCTCCGTTTTACCGCTTTTCAGCAACAAGCAAAATTACCACCAGCACTTCAGGTTTGTATACTAGAGAGTTTGTGTCAAAATGTCTTGTATACACAAGTTATATGAGTTAGCATTCATGGGTTGCGTGTATATGTCACATGATATATTAATAAACACTGCATGTCTCTAAAGGTCCACCTTCCAGCAGCAAAACGTTGGTGTGTGGTCAGGAAAACATCCTTGAGGCAGATGACTCGCCAGTCACAAAGGAGTGTGATGACAGGTATGTGCCACAAATCATGCTATATACATATGTGCCCTAACACTCTTTCTATTCAGGTTTAGGTCTTTTTTCCTGGGTTTAATTACAGTTTGAGGTTACACCTACCTTAAGCATTGCAAACAAAACTCATTATAATTCCTCAAGTAGCAGACACCTTTCAGTAGCTTGCCGTACGCTTCCCCTGGAGCAGCCTAAGTTTAACTGTCTAGATCTAGAGCATTTTTAGATTTTATACTTGTATTGACAAAAGTCTTTTTTATTTCTGTCCATCAAAGGCTGAGCAACATCTTACGAGCACACAACCGCCTGGAGTCTCGGTACAGCAGCAGTTCTGGAGGTTCCTACGATGAGGAAAAAAGTGAGTAAAGTTTTAGCTTCAGGATTGATTGATATTTTACTAGATGCAGTGGGAGAGCTTCTGAGCAAAGTCAAGTTCAATGGAAGTCTACAATTCTCTTTTGGCCATGGATGTGGAGACAGTTCTGCCCTGAGGATGTTAAATATTATCAATGGCTTTAAACCAGTACTTTTTTGGATTTGAGATGATATTTCCGATAGCAAGTTAGGTAATGCATTTCAGCTTGAAATAGCTTCAGCTTAATGGTTTTTGAGCACGATTGCATTAGACAAGAGGTATGGCAGTAATGGAGTTTGTCTGTCTACATACCACTCATGCTTTGAGGGTAAATTCCAGTTTTATTACAAGTTTCACGGATGAAAGGCATACCTGTTAAGGATGGCATGTTGTTTTGAACCTTTTTACTTTGCCTGCAGGTGAACCGCTACCACCGTATGCCATGTGGCTTATGAGTGTGCTGGAAACCAATCAGCCGCTTCCTCTTCCCATGCCAGTTAACGGAGGCTGCTGGGCACCATTGGTCGACTATTTACCCGAAACAGTCACCCCACGAGGACCCCTCCACAGGTCAAACTTCTGTATTTTATTTTAATGTCATTTATTTTATTTTATTGTAATTTTTGACATTTATTTTATTTTTTATATAATTAATTTTTTATTTATTCATTGCATTTGTATTGTTTGTCTCGGAATAAATCACATAATTTAAATACATTTAGTTATATACTTATTCATAATGTTACATTAAAACATCCATTAAGGCACAAAAGTAAACTTATACTTTATATTACGTAACATCCTTTTATTGCGATTTAGATTAAATGTTGAAGTCTTGTAGGGAATTACATACTAGCTTTTAAAGCACTGTAACTTGACTCGTTAAATTTAATCTCTCATCATAAAATGTGATTCTTATCAATCCCACGGATTATGTAATACTGAAATCTTAAAGCACGTCACTGCAATTATCAGACAGATGGAAAATAGATGATCAGAAGCTGTCATCAGTGTCCCTTTGACCCGAAAAAAAACTTGATAACATGTAACCAATGTTCTTTTTAACATCTACTTAAGAACTATGATAACAATGGCCATCCTCAATGTAATGACATAACCAACACACTCTAAAAACGTTTGTTTTGTTACTCCGTCACAACTGTGAATTTGTTCTGTTCTTTTAGAAAGGTCATTACTGGTATGTGTTTTTTTGTTAATGTACTGAAAGACCAGTGTGTTTTGTCTGGTGTAGGTGTAACATAGCAGTGATCTTCATGACGGAGCTGGTGGTGGATCACAGTGTGAAGGAGGACTGGGCCCTACACCTCCCTCTACTGCTCCATGCCTGTTTCCTGGGTAAGTAGAGCCTCTGTGTTCTGTTCTCATCACAATTTGGGGCATTTATCAGGGATTACACAGTCTAGATTAGGGCTGCAGCGCTCGAGTCAGGTGCTTTCAGATGAAAAGTGATGCTTTCACTGTAGTACATGGTATTTTTGTCCAAAATGGATTTGCTTTTGTCTTTTTTTTGTCCTTTTTTTAATCTAATCTCATCTGAACTATCCTTCAATGCGTCTTATGACTACAACTATGTGGCTTGCTATGAGAACAATGTTGTCAGTGAAAGCAGTAGCTGCTATCTCCTGAACACGCAGGATGGACCCACCTTGTATTTGTTTTCCTGCAGAATGAAAACATTCAGTTGAGCATTTAGATGTTGAAAGAAAGGCTAGAACAAGTTATTACCATGTATCCCTTCTATAAACCCCTCGAAATGGTCATACACAATAATAAATGACTATAAGTACAAATATAAACCTTTAATTTTTAAGATTTGGACTCTTTTTTTAGGTATGGACCACTACCGCCCAGAGGTGTTTGAACACTGTAAAAGGCTCCTCTTACACCTTCTCATCACGTTATCTTGCAACAACAATTTCAGCCTCGTTGCCTCTGTTCTGCTAAACACCAGAGATGCCAACAGCAACAAGAGCCTGACTTTCAAACCCATCTACCAGCCTGATTTCTACACAGGTACATTGCATTTGCGGTAGTCAAACTTTCTAAGAGCCAACGGGGGTCAGAAGGTACAAAAATGAAAATACATGCAAAGCCTATGATATACGTAAGGTTCTAATAGGTCGTTTGAAACTATGCTGCAGCTGCATTAATTTCGCAAGTGTGTTTTTATGTAACTGTTAGACCTGTAAATGAACGTCAAGGAATTCAATGATGAATGCTTTGGCACTTTGTGAAACTCTACATTTTATTAAATGTTGGGAAATACTGCCTGCGATAATACAAATTAAGCAACTTTTCATGAATCCTGTTTATCACGCCCTCCTTGCATGAATACTTACTCATTGGCTTTGGTATTTGACACATGCTTTGGAGAGTGCAGTCATGTTGAAATCCTGTGGAGGGGTGGAGGGTGAAAATTCTTATCTGTGCAAGAACAGCTTCTGGAAGCGCAGCCAAAAACAATTATATGTACACAGAGCATCAAAAGGTCTGATTAGAGCATTCCTATGGACTATTTTTGTCTCCTTGCTCCAAAGGGACGGTGGTCTCAAATGTTTTTTTTTTCTGCAGTTAAAGCATGTCTAGGTAGAGTCAAAATAATGCTGATAAGATTCACCAGCCCCTGTCATAGGTGATTGAAGTATTGTGTTTTTATTTGGCTCTTTAGAAATGTTATTACTCTATTTGTCTTGTTGAGATATTTCAGTTAAGTACCGGGCTCATCTTCAGAGCTTGTTCCTTCCTAAACTTTTACTCCCCGTACGTGTGGTGTTCAGGTGGCGTGGACTTCCTCCGGAATGGCCAGGCATCTCCGGTTCCTGATTCTGGCCTCAGTTCTTCTTCTACCTCGTCTAGTCTGAGCCTCGGAGGCAGCAGCTCCAATCTTCCTCATCTGGCCCAGGAAGAGGTGGAGCAGATGGAGAGCAGCACTGAAGATGACGAGAAAAGCAGCAAACTCATTGAGTTTCTCACTACCAGGTACAAGAACCTACAGTAAATGCCTGTTTGGGATCATGTTTGCTTTTATTTTTAAAGAAATTAATACTTTTTTTTTCTGCCAGGACACAAAAATGTATTAAAAGTGACAGTAAAGAGATTAATAATGTTTGAACTTATTCAACAACAAATGGAGAAATTATGGATTTCCACAAAAATATTAATAGCTCTTTTCAACACTGATAATGATAAAAAATCATTATATTATATTATATTATATTATATGATCATGACACTCATAGCTGCTAAAAAATCAGCTTTGCCATGTCAGGAATAAATTACATTTTAAAATATATTAAAATAGAAAACAGTTATTGTAAATTTGAAAAATATTTCACCAATATTTGACTGTATTTTTAAACTAATAAATGCAGCCTTCATATATATATATATATATATATATATATATGTAAATGCTGTAATGTTTTATTATGTTAAATTAGTGTTTTCCTGTTAAATAATTTTAATGGGGCCATTGTTACTTGTTTTTTTTTACGTATGTAATCAAAATGAAAGGTTATTTCATGTGAATATTCCAGAGCTGTTCAGGAACTGATTCAGGAAATGACACATCTGACACGTCTCACATCTGACATCTCTCAAGATGTTACTGACTTGTATGTTGCATTTCATCAGTCTACATCAGAGCGGTTCTTGCTGGGGTGTTGCTTAAAAGGGCGTCCATCTGGTGTTGGTTCTTTCAGACTGTGTTCACACTGCAGACAATTCCAGATTGTTTTTTTAAATCACAATTTTAGGACTGGTTATTTTCTTGTGATCATTTTTGGTTGCCAAATTAAGGCATTTGGACACTACTGCTTCTTCTTCACTAACTGGACGTATTTAAGCTATTAGTGCAAGTAATGGTAACTAGAAAGTATTGAAATAGTTATTATGGTGATAAAAAATATGATCAACAGAGAAAAGTAGTCAGATATGAATTGGATACGAAGAAACTGGATTTGAGCTGCTAGTGTGAACAGCTTTTTACAGGATGTACAGAACACATTCACTGTTTTCTTTTTTTCACTTAAATATTAATTCAAATTACAGCAGACATTTTAAATGGATCAAAACCTTTCTTCAAAGTTGTCCTAAAACTGAAACAAACCCCAGTTTTTGTCTTAGGACAACTTTTTTTTTTAACCATTTAAAATGTTTACTACTAGATTTCTTCCCTCGTCTTCAAAAGGTTCCATGCATGTTCATCATGCATGCTTAAAATATTTAATGTAGCAACTGATTCATTTATTTTATTTGTTTTAAATGAGGAAAGTTCAATCAAAACGTAAGAAACACAGCAGCTCTTTGGTGGTTTGCAGGGAAATAGCATCTTTTGGCCTAATCTGCCATCTAGTGGTAGTTTTGGCCACAAGCAAGTAGTAATCGAACTTGTTGCACTGCTATCAAGGCAGTGTCACTTCTGTCACTAACAATTTATATTGCATATGTAAGAGATCATAATCGTGTCGCTTGTTTAGGCCTTTTGGACCATTGTGGAGCCATGAAGACATCACTCCTAAGAGTCAACACTCCAAGAGCACAGAACAGCTCACCAACTTCCTGAGACATGTAGTGTCTGTGTTCAAAGAGTCTAAATCAGGTCAGTCACATTTGTCCAAAGTCATTCTAGTGTTTATCTACATCAGTATGGCATAGCTAAGCTTGTGTCTCTCGACTATAGTTTTATTTATATGTCTATATTTGCATGCCATGTTCTGTATGTTTGTAGACATTCGGCTTGAGCAGCAGCTGAGTGAAGTGGCGTTGCAGATGGCTCTGTGCAGCTCTTCCAGACATTACGCTGGACGTTCCTTCCAGGTGTTCAGAGCTCTGCGGCAACCCCTCTCAGCGCTGGCCGTGTCTGACTTGCTTTCACGCTTGGTGGAGGTGGTCGGGGAGCATGGGGAGGAGGTTCAGGTGAGCTTTTGCTTCTGTTGCGTCAACTGTTGACTGATTCGTTGAACATATCAGCTTAGAATGCATCGCATCTTCTCTGCAGGGTTATGTGATGGAGCTTCTCCTTACTCTTGAGTCAGTGGTGGATAATCTAGCTGAGTGCCTTAAGAACAATGATTTCTTTGTTATACTACGGTAAGTTCCCGCCATACAGCATTACTTCTGTCAGGACCACTGTAGCCAAGCTTTCCATACAGTTTGGTTTGGTTCTGTTTTGGACAAAATGTCGCTGCCCATCCATGTAGCCTGTAATGTACCCCTCTTGGGTAAACAGAACAGAAAGTGTAACACATTATTTAAGATAAAAGGAGTCTGATTCAATAAGGAATATCAGTAAAACCAAGTCCTGACTGTAGCAAAAGGAGGAGCTAGGGATGGAGGAGGGTAATTTGCTCTTGAGCAAGCGGAATAATACTGAATAGACCTTAAATAAGAATGCCATGACAGGTGTTGCTTTCCTATAGGTCTATGTGATTTGCTAAGAGTCAGGCGATGCAATATTGTTATCTTTATAGTTATCATTCTTGGTGTAAACGCGGCTTTAGAGTCTTCTAACTTCAACATCACAAGTCCAAGAGCCTTTGATGATTGTTAGTGATCAGTCTGTGTTCCTGCAGGGCATCTTCTCCAGATCTCCCATCCAGCAGCAAGTTAACATTAAACCGTAAAAGCACCAGTCAGCTGGAGATGATTCCAGGATCAGTCACTGCCTCTGAGCGAATACGCCACCAGCGTAGCTACTCCGTACCCAAGCGTTTCGGAGAGCCTGAGCGTTCCTCCGAGGTTCCCCGGAGCGCCACCTTGGACCGCATCCACCATCATCAGAGCAATATCTCCAAGCTCAGATCCCTGTCCTCATCATCCTCCAGAGACAACATGGTCTCCACTGACCCGACCAATGCCAACCATCCTCGCAACCTGCTGGCCACCATCTTCTGGGCAGTGGTGTCACTCATGGAGTCAGACTTTGAGTTCGAGTATCAGATGTCTCTCAGGTTGTTAGGGAAGCTGCTAGGCCACATTTCACTGGATAAGCAGGAATACAGGGAAAAGCTGGAGAAGATCCAGATCCAGCTAAAATGGAAGGAGTTCTCTGGACTTCAGCAGCTGCTTCTGAAGGGCTTCACCTCTGCAAACACCACGGAACTCACTTTGGAGATTTTCTGCCAGCTCACACCCGTCTCACGGCTTCCTGTGGTGGACACCTCACAAGCCATAGGTAGACCTTTTCATTTCTACTACCACCTAAATGTACCTTTGTAACATAATCCTCCAATAATCCACTGAAATACATGATCATTTCTCATTTTAAGTGGGATTTTGAAGACAAATCTGCTGTTACTTTTCAGGTTTCCCATTGAACGTACTCTGCCTCATCCCACATCTTGTGTTACACTTTGACTCACCTACTCAATTCTGCAAGGACGTGGCTGAGAGAATTTCCCAGGTATGTTTTTGTTACCTCAACCACACTATAAATGCACTTTTATAGCTAATCAGAGATCTGCATCACATTTATTTGCTAAGAATTACTCATTTTTACTGACAGGTTTGCCTTGAGGAAAAGAACTCCAAGCTGTCCAACCTTGCCCATGTGATGACACTGTACAAAACCCACTCCTATACTAGAGACTGCTTCTCTTGGGTCAATGTGGTGTGCCGCTACTTGCATGAAGCTTTTAGCGATAGCACACTTGGCATGGTTACATACATGGCAGAGGTAAGCAGACAGCAAATAAAAGTTAACCCAATGAAAAAAGTATGATAAACTAGATAAAAATGTGAAAAAACATGTGAAAACTTTCTGTGTTTTGTAAACAGTTGTTGGAGAAAGGATTACCCAGCATGCAACAAACTCTTCTGCAAATCATATACAGTCTGCTGAGTCACATGGACTTGAGTGGTATTCAAGCCAAACTCTTCAACATGGAAGTTTTAACAACCATAGAGAAGTTTGTTCAGGTGTGACTTCTTTTTAATTTTAATACATACAGAATTTATTTTTGGAATTTGTTCCACAACTTTAATTAAAATGTAGTCAATTAATTATGCCTTTGACCATAATGACCTACAATGCAATGTTATTTTATATACTATGATAAAAATTGTATTAGTGGTGTCAACAATTAATTGTGATTAATCACATCCAAAAAAAACATTTTGTTTAAATAATATATGTATGCTGTTTATTATGTATAAATGAATACAGACACATGCATGTATATATTTCTGAAAAACTTTGTGTTTATACATTAAATATATTTCTGAATTAATATAAATGTAATAATAAATATTATATTTATTAATATTAATTATATTAATATAAATAGAAACATGTAAATATATAAAAATATTTTCAAAATATATACTGTATGTGTGCGTATTTACAGTGTGTGTATATATATATATATATATATACATATATATGCTGTTTAATAAGCTTTCACAGAACACATACATATATTATGCAAACAAAAACTTATTTTGTATGCGATTAAACCCATTACTAGATTTTTATATTTTAGTATTTTGTTAATATTTTGCATGAGCTTGAATTTGCATTTGTTAGTTATCATTTAAATAAATTGTAATGTTGATCATTTTTATTAATTACCATAATTTTTTAAATATTTAATTTTTAGATGTCTTTCATTTATTTTTACAATGACTATTTAGCTTTATTTTATATTTTTATACTTTATTTAATATTTTTCTGTTTTTGTAATATTTATACTTTAAATTCAAAAAATGGTTTCAGTTAGTCACCAAAGAAACATTAGTTTATTATCTAATATTAAGATTTAATTTAATTAAATGTAATTTTTATATATTATTTGTTTGTATTTTATAATATAAAAAGAATATATGAATATATATATGAACATAAATACAAAAATATGATGCATAAAAAGACTGTTGTAAGAGAATGGTTAGAATGGACATTATAACTGAAACATAACCAAAAGAATCAAAATTTGATTCAGAATCAAGAGCTTGTGAATATAAATCAAATTGAATATAGATCAAATGGTTCAAGGAAACAAATCAGTGATCATCTTACACACAATACGCAATATTTATTGCAGACGCTTCTAAAATGATCCACAATGATTGCATATAACTGACTGCCTAAATTTACTCATGACCTAATAGTGTTTTATAGCATTTTTCCTTTAAAACTTCAAGCTGTGTTAGATCCATAGTAATACCGCTGGTTTTCCATTTTTCAACTCTTCCTTCGGAGGGAGAAAAAAAGAGAATTAAAAAACATGACCTTGTGCCAGGCCTATAAATCCAAAGGCACACCCAGCAGCAGTCTATAAACAGTCAGTCCTATTGGCTGCTGTCCACATTACTGAGGCCTTCAGTGTGGCCTCACAGCAAAGACGCTGCTCTCAACTACTGCTTCTCGCGCCGCTCATGTGTTTATCTCGGCAGAAGAAGAGACGAAGATGGATTGACTGACTGTATGTAATGCTTTGGGAGGTGAGCTAGCTTCTGAATGTGTCCTTTGAGAATAACTGAGTTCTGTTTTGTGTTTGTTTCTGTGACTTCAGACTGCACACTGGAAGGAAGCCTTGAACATATTAAAGCTGGTGGTCTCCCGCTCGGCTAGTCTGGTTTCGCCTTCGTCCCCGCTGAGTAACGCATCCACTGTGGATGTCAGGCGTGTTTGGGACACACCCTCCAAAGCCCTGCCTGGAAAGACCCTTGACTTTCACTTTGACATTTCAGAGGTATGACATGTCTTTATCTGTCTTTCTTCCTTTTGTGTCAGTATGCAGTACAAGCCAAAAGTTTGGATGCTGAATTTATGTTTCTCATTGAAAATCATTTTTGTAGCAACCAAAAAACTATCCAGCATGCATGTAAACTCAGCACTGTTTAAAAACCATCCCAGGTTGCACCTTATAAACGTAAGAGGATAAGTGAGTACTGCTGGAATGGAGTAAAAGGGTGGTGACTTTTTAAAGAAGATTAAAAAAATATTTGGTCACTATATAATTTCCTATACTTCCATAAGTTGATGGTTTAAATTATATATTATATTATTTATTTAATACAATTATATTGTAGTATAAAGTATTATAACGTTACTCAATAAAAAAAATAATAAATTAAATGCACATGAAAAACACTAAATATATTTTTTATTATTAGATATATTTTTTTTTAGCATTTGACCTTGAAAGCACAAAAAATGGTCTTAAACATTTTGTCATGCCATTTTTGGCACCATCCATTAGCGATATTTTATCATGTGATTATTTAATTTGTTTATATTATATTATATTATATTATATTATATTATATTATAGTGCTGTCAAACGATTAATCATGGTTAATCATATTCAAAATAAGAGTTTTTGGTTACGTAATATATGTGTGTTGTGTATATTTATTATGTATATATAAATTCACACATATTTTATATATTTAAACATATTTACATCTATTCACACACACACACATATATATATATATATATATATATATATATATATATTAATAGTATTTAATAAATAAGCATAATACCTTTCTTA
>JAUCMT010000028.1:13755948-13782944 GCA_032357475.1 Enteromius thamalakanensis
AAATACCCACACATGCATTTATATTTTTTATATATATATAAATATACACATAATAAATATTATACACAATACACATATATTCTCTTATATTCTTAGTCATTTTAAATGCACATATGCGTATATTGTTTTTATAATTAGATACTACTTTTATTATTCTTAAAATATGTTATCATCAAAATGATGATGATGATTATGATGATTTTTATAGTATGTAATAGTATGTAAAAATGAGCAATGCCAGCAAACTACTAAATGCTGGCATCCTCGATAGGTTTGTCCACATTTTCCAAGGTGGAGTGATGCGTTTTTTTATTGTTATTATTGTACAGTAACATTTGTTCTAAACAAACTGTGAAGGTAAGGTTTTCTATTTAAAAATTTTGGAAATATGAACAACCAGGCCTTATTACAGTGTGGGAACCAAACAGGGAGCTATTTGTGTAGTGCATGAATTCCAGGAAATGATGTCAGTCCGGCTGTGGCGCTCTGCTTCCAGAGCGTTGAGAGCTGGACAGCCCTTCTAGAGTCTCAAAGCAGACTCCTCTGCCCTCTGTCAAATACCTCTGAGACGTATTTAGCCTCTAGCAAGTGGGCGAGACGGTCAGAAAAAAACTCAAAACTGACAGGGAACTAAAAACATGCTCCATTCCATCCCAGCAGAAAGGATTTCACAGGAATTAAGGGCAGGTGAAGTCAATACGGGAAATCCTGACATTCCCCCAAGCTTTGTTTGGCTGACTTTATTGAAGCGCTGTTTTTCAAAGACACAAAGGAGTACAACCATTGAGAATAGGCATCCACTTTTTCCAGCAGGTTCTGAATTGTTGGTCGAGATCTGACGCAACTTGACGTTAGCAAAGGGAATGCACCGGAATAAAGACTTTTGGGCCGAGGGCCATAAGCTCATGACATGAAAAGAAACAAGCAGACGTGAAATCCCTGGTGTGTGACATTGTGTGTGTTTTAGACACCGGTGATTGGCCGGAGGTATGACGAGCTTCACGGTTCTCCGAGGCAAGATGGGAAAAATGGAGGAGGGGTTACTGTGACCTGCAGTACCTCCTCTACATCCTCGGGCTCCTACCAAAACAACCACGTGCTGGTGCCTGTCAGCTGGAAACGACCACAGTCTTCACAGGTGAGTACTCACAAATACACTCCTTGAAGTTCTGACATTTGCTAAGGAGTTTATCTATATATATATCCTATAAATTAATGTTTTATTTAATGCATTTTTTTCTCATTTTATTTTGTATTTTAATTTAATTGAATAATTAATTGATATCATTTTGTTTTATTTACATTGAATTAATTAATAATGAATTATTTTATTTATTTATTTTGTCATTTCTCTCCCAATTTAGAAAAGAACTCGTGAGAAGTTGGTGAATGTATTAACTTTGTGTGGCCAAGAAGTTGGACTCACCAAGAACCCATCTGTAAGTGACGCATATATGTTATCCATTCAGTGTTAAATATTTGAAATAGTTCATAAATCATTTTTAAGCACTTCCTACAGGTGATTTTCTCATCCTGTGGGGAACTGGACCTGATTGAGCACCAGCCCAGTCTGGTGTCCTCTGAGGACGGCACACGGGACACAGAAAACATGGATGACACCACTTCAGAACAACAGTTCCGTGTATTCAGAGACTTTGACTTCCTGGATGTGGAACTGGAAGACGGAGAGGTGAGCAGATATTTCAAAAGTGAAACCAAAATGATTGCTTAGCTCTTGTGAAATCTCTGTGAAACTTCCTTTCGACTACAGTAAAGTGGACCTTTGGGGAATGCAGTGCTAAGCATTAAACTTTTGCAGAAATAAACTGTTGCACTGTTTGCGCAATACCACTGTAACGTTCTTTAACTCACTGTAATGCATTCTCCTCTCCTTGTTTATGTCTGTGCCATCAAGGAGATGCAGGTAAGCACAGGAATCCGCGAGTGTTGTGCTGTGTGCCATAGGACAAGATGACATTGTGTTTCTCACATGGTGTGCATTGTGATGCATGTCCATAACTCTGCCTGGAAGTATAGTATTGTTTTAAACAAGTTCAAAATACAATGGCACATCAAAACAGATACAATAAAACATTTAGATTGGCAGATGAAACTCTAGCATAGATGATTTTTACATTTACTTATGGATAAAATGTGCAGGTTACTACAGAATGTGTTATAAACATTTAGTTTTATTTGTGTATTTGTTTTTATTTTATCATAGAATTTTAAAAGTTTAGAGTCTATAAGATTTTTTTTAACTTAAAGAGAGAGTAACGACATTTCTAAAAGATTTTGATTTCAAATAAATGATGTCGTTTTGAATAAAAGTACCATGTTTACCAAAAGAATGCTAATCACGCTGACTGTTTCCATGACGATAAAAAGGAGATATTTACTCATCACCAAATCAGCATTTACTGATGATTCCTGAAAGATTGTGTGGTTGGAAAGTTCCGCTTTGCAACAAAAATCACAGGACAAAATATATTAATTTAGAAAACTGTAATTTTGAATTTGACTAATATTCAACAATATTACAATTTGACTGTATTTGTGGTCAAAGCAATGCAGCTTTGGTGAGCATAAGAGACTTCTTTTCTAAAATCTTACTGACCCTGAACTTTTGAACTGTAATGTGCTTATTCAATATTCAAATTAATTGGTGGTTAGCCTCTATAGCTGTTTAGTCACTGCTTATGCGTTTTTTATTATATTTCAGTATGTCTGTATTTTAATAGCCTGGCCTCTAGTTTGCACTCTCTTATGAAATCATTAGAGTCAGTTCATTGAGGTCATTCTCCAAATTTGCTGAAGCTGCAATGCCACAGACACACTTAAAAGGGCAGATTCAGCCTTTTAAATAAATTCTCCTTTCTGGATAGATTTGAGTAGTCGTCTTACTTTCATTCCAACCTATAGTGTAACAGTATTAAAGACTGCATCCTCCTTACCATTTTGTTTTGGTCAAGTATGAATATAAAAGAAATTGATTAAAGCAGTGCGGTAAAAGCGACTTTTGGAGTTGCCAAAGGAAAGCATTTTGTAAACTGCTGAACTGGATCTGTGAAGGAATGTGGATGTTGACTCTTGACTCTGATGTCAAGGCATGTGGCTGCAGTGATAACTTGAGCCTCCTCCAAAAGAAATGCCCTCCAGGCATTTTATTACTCACTTGTAGATTAAGAAAGAAATGTGTTCCTAGGTTGCTGTTTTCTTTAATCCTATATATATTTAGAGATCCTTATATAACAATCTCACAGACTGAGCACCTTCACATTTACAGCATGCTGTAGCCTATGACTGTGTGCCATATACCAATTCAAAGGACTTTTTATTTCTCTTACCCTTTTTCTGACAGGGTGAGACAGTTGACAGCTTCAACTGGGGTGCGCGGAGGCGTTCTATTGACAGCCTGGACCAGGCTGAAGCCCAACCATTGGAGGAGGATTGCAGCCAGCTCTCAGGAAGCTCACCAAGCCTGTGTCCAATCATCCATGATGATTCTGACGAGTCTTCTGAGGAAGAGTCCCTCACGGCCAGCCAGATCCTCTCAGCCTCACAACTAGTAATGTTGCATTTTCGTTCATGTTTTGTTCACTTCAATGGCTATTCCACCCCAAAATGTACATTTTGTCATTAATCACTTACCCAAATACCACTTCCGTAAAAGCTTAGTTTGTCTTCGGGACATAATTTTGGATGAAACCGTCTAAGTACAGTATTAATAATCTATAAAAATCTGAATGTCTTATTAAACTCTCTCTTTTCAGAATGTCAGCCTGTCTCCTACTGAGGAGCTAAACCCCATGGACTCACCTCCCATCTCCTTTGACAACACTCAAGCTGATCCAATTCCTCTTTCCACCCCAACACCCAGCTTTGAGATCTCAGTACCCGAGGGCTCGAACCATCGGGTGAATAAGAGCTTCAAAATGGCTGATCTTTGGGAGCAGACACATTCCTACTCATACCGCACTTCTGTTCTGGAGTTTTTCCATTAACATGGTTGAAAACAAAATCTCTTTCTGTGCTTGCTTTATCTGTCTGGCTCGGCTTTTAGCGTGGGTAGATTTTAGGGAGTAGTTGGCTGATACTGTCTATGACGTGCCTGTTTAGTATGGGAGAATTAGATTAATGTGCAAAGCAGCATGGCAAGTAATTCTTGCTCTTCAAAAGCTCCCCGTTTCTATCTGCTAACCAGTTCTCTGCTTACCGCTTTTCGACTTTGAGGCCTACCACTGCATACCACAGTCTCAGAAGGAGGCTCTGGATGAGCCACTAGGGCAATGTGTATGGCTTCTCTGTGGGTGGCAAGGCTATAACATCACTCACATGCTAAATGCTAAGGGGCCAAATAAAGAGAGTGTACCCATTGCCTGTGGCCATAGTCATGAGACCAGACCAATCAGAAATTGCCCCTCCAATTTTTAAAGGTCTCTTAATATATCTGAATTTGAAAAGTTTTATTGAAAAGTATTAAAAACATAAAAAGGGGAAAAACAATTCGATTCTCAGCATGAAGAGTTTTAGTTTTAAAAGGTTAGTGAATATTTATTTATAAATACATGCATTGTTTTGTGTTTTTTTTTTTTTATTTACATTTTTATTTTAAATTAATACATCTATTATTCTTTTTTAATAATACAGATTTGGTTGACCATTTTTTTATTTTATTTAACTACCCTAATTAAAATAAATGTAATAATTAAATCAGTGTTTTGATTAAAATGTGATTTAATTTTAAATTAAAATTTAAATAAATTGTAATTTAACATTTAAAAAAAAATGAAACAATAGAAATGATTAGCAGTTTGTAAATTATGGAGATGACACTTGGGGGAATCACTCCTATGTTTTAGCTACAGGAATGATCAAAAAGACAATCGTTTAATTAACAATAAATCAGTCACTAATACCATCTTAATATCATCTCAGAATGGAAAATTCATCCACATAATCTGATCTTTTTTTTTTTATATATATATATTTTTTTTCACAAATGTTTTTGTTGTACTAAATACTTCGCATTTCTTACTACTTTTAAATCTAGGCTGAGGATTCAGCTGAAGAAGATGAAGAAGCCATTGTGATCGAGAACGATATCTCACTCTGCATTTGCGAGTCGCCGCCTGCCTTCAGTTGTTCTGACATCCTAACAGCAGACACACCCCAGAATGAAAACAACTTCTTTACTGACAACGAGACAAGCTGTGTGCCCAGGTACTGCCTGTGAGCTTCAAACTCTCAACGTACCTTACTCTGTCTGCAAAAGTCAGACTTATCTCGAGTTTCTCATAGCTGATGTTTTTTTTCCTCACCACATAATTCTATCCCTCACTTCCTCCAGTGGGTTTGGAGACCAGCAGAGTTCTGTGGCACAGGCAGAAGAGGAAAAGGAAGAGCTGTTGCTAGATTCCCGTTCCTCCCCTCCACCTTCTCCCTTTTTCTCCGCCATCCTGGCTGCCTTCCAGCCGACTGTTTGCGACGATGCCGAGGAGGCTTGGCGCAATCATCTCAACCAGCTGGTGGCCGACTCGGATGGTTCCTGTGCGGTTTACACCTTCCAAGTCTTCTCCTCACTTTTTCAGGTAACTCACAGAGATACAGGTAGTCACTGGTCTTAATTATGTAGTTTGAGTAAAGCAGCTTCAACAAAGATTGTGAAGCGACTGACACTGATTTTAAAATCCCAAGCATTGCAGTTGTCTGATGTCGATGTTATTCATTAACTTGAATTTTCTTTGGTTCACCACACAAAGCTGACAACTCAGTAGTGCCAGAGTTTTTGAAGACATGTCTTTGATTATATTCTACTGGTACTGACAACATGCTGGTCTCGACAAATTAAACACGATATGTTGTTTCTGATCTCCAGAGTATACAGACTAAGTTCTGCACCTTGACCTGTGATGCTGCTGGTTATCTTGGCGATGGCCTTCGCGGAATTGGAGCGAAGTTTGTAAGGTCATCCCAGATGCTGACATCCTGCTCCGAATGCCCCACGTTGTTTGTTGATGCAGACACTGTGAGTTTCTCGTTTGAATATGAATTGTGTCAATGCTATATCCTGAATACAAATTAGTTAAGCACCAGCGGTAGTGTTCCATTCAATTCCTCATTCAATGTGTATGTGTGCCATGTACTGTATGTATTAAAAACTTTGCTCTTAAATATGTGTTTCAGATTGTGTCTTATGGGCTCTTGGAGAAGATGAAGTTTAGTGTGTTAGAGCTGCAGGAGTATTTAGAGACCTACAACAACAAAAAGGAGGCAGTGATATCAGTATGTACAATAAAGCAGAATTCGATTATTTAAAAAAATAATGCTTGTTCTTTTTAACTTACTGTTCCACCTATGACTCTTCCAGTGGCTACGCAACTGTAAGGCTAGTTTTCCCAAATGCACCGGAGATGGAGTGATCACCTATCAGCCCGCTGAAACGGAGGAGAAGGTATGAAACCTCAGCTAGATAGTCAGCCATTCCAGAGAAAACTAGTGAAGGAATGTCATTATTATTGAAGATCTCAACATTTTGCGGACTGGAGCTTTGGCTAACAGTTCTGCTGTCTAACACCTAAAACTACAACGTTTCCCTTTACCACAAATAGTGCATGCGTTTCTGTCGTTCTTTTTTTCCTTGTGAAAAAATTGGACTTCTGTGTCAACGTTTAAGTATGGCTGCATTGTCTACTGATAAATGCCACTGTAATGTCTCTTGTGTCCTGAAATATGTGTGAGATTAGTTGACCAAAATGTGTTACAGATTCCATTTCAATGTACTTCTTATATTTTCTGCATTTCGATTGTTCTGTGATAGCTCTGTGAGTGACATCTCTTTTCTATCTGTCTGCTCTTTAACTTTAAAGGGATAGTTCACCTGAAAATGAAAACTACCCCATGATTTACTTACCCTCAAGCCATGCTAGGTGCAATTGATTATTTTTTTTTTTTTAGATGAATACAATTGGAGTTATATTAAAAAATGTCCTTGGTCAATAGTGGTCAAGATTGCAAAAAAAGATGCATAAATCCATCATAGAAAGTGCTCAACATGGCTCTGAGGGTGAATAAAGACCTTTTTGAGACATTTGTGTAAGAAACAAACGCGAAGCGTAAGCGCCAATGAGAAGTGATGAACGCGGAAGCATAGCTGAAAGAGCAAAACAAAACACCAGTCACAAATTAGGAGCACAAAATGAGGATTTGTAAAGAAAAATATTAGAGGATTTTGATATAAGTCAAGAGGAGACTGGATTTCCGTTCATGAAAAACTTGGTTCTCGTGGGACTAGCATATTCTCAATGGAGCTTACGCTATGCCTACGTCCTACATTATCTCTCGTGAATTATTCTTATACAAACATATTTCACTCATAAGGCCTTTATTAACCAACTTTTGCTGCAAAATCACCGCCATTATAAATCTTGGAAGAGCCAGTACTTTTTGACGTATTGGTCAGAAAGAAGAAAGACATATGTGAACTTTCCCTTTAAGCTTGTACTGTGTTGATTCACAACAGCGCCCCCTAGTATTACGTTTGTTAAGAGGCTTGTTCTGTGCTAGGCCTAAAAAAAGTTTCTCTCTAAAATATCCATACTGTCTTCCCTTCAAGTCATAACCAGTTCAAGCAATAAAAAAGGCATACGGTACAAATTGAGCCTTTTCTCCTTAGCCAGCACAGTGCAAAAAAAAAATAAGAGGGCACAGTTGTGACCGTTTTTCTTTCTATGCTTGTCTGTTCAACTTTTCTGCTCATGCATGATGGAGCCATTGCTCATGCTTTATATTGCATGTGCCACCGGGCTGCATGATTTCACACTATATTCAAAACTTCTCTTCCTTCTCACTTCTTACCTTTTGTCTCGCAATGCCTGCTTTAAAGCAAATGGAATCTCTTGCAGTAAGTTTTATAAAATCTTTTTAAACTCGTGTTTTCTTTTTCACTTTTTCCAAATGCTTGTATTAGCAGAACATTGGAAAATTGTTTTACATGCAGCCCTTTTTTTTATTTTTTTTAAACCCAAAACACTTTTTTTATCCTTCTTGTTGTTTGTATCCTGTTATGTAGTAATTTCCTATATTCTAAAGAAGATGATTTTGGTGTTAATTTTATGTATGCTTGTTCACAGCAACTGGAGCTTTGTCAAAGACTCTACAAACTCCACTTTCAACTGCTGCTGCTTTTTCAGTCTTACTGTAAACTGATTGGCCAAGTTCACGCAATTAACTCTGTACCCGAGGTATGTTGACATCAGTGTCTCATCATCTGAGTTTAAGACATTTGTTACTGGAATATAAAAACTTCTGGCTTGCAAATTGTGCTTTAGTACAGAGCTCCATGTGTGTTTAAATGTTCTCCCTTTTAGCTTCAGAACATGTCCAGAGAGTTGAGTGAGTTGAGGAGTAACCTGCGGGCAGCAGCAGCCTCAGTGACCGATGATCCAGCAGCGGAGCGGAGAGATCCCACTACTGAATCCCCCTACAGTTCCTCTGAAGCTGCTGTGCAAGCCATTCTAGAAAGCCTAAAAACAAACGAGTTCTCCAGAGCCATCCGTTACATACAGGAATGCAGGTAAACTTCCCACCAAGAGAAATGACTGAAGCTTAATGTTTAATATTGTACAGAGCCCTGCACATGACATGCAAGAAAAAAAACTTTGCACGATTTACTTAAACGAGGGAACGAATTTGTAAAAGTGTGTGCGTGATCTAGTTAATTGAGGGAGTGAATTAATCATGCGCTCAATTTAAAAAAGTTCTATTTTAAAAAAAAATACAATAGGAAATTGACTATTCATTACATTTTCAATTTCTTTATAACCTATTCAGGAACAGAAAATGAATGCATTTAGCGTAATACACAGTGCTTTGTATTTTTCCACTTTGTTTCAGGAAAATGTGGCCAAGTGACATCTTCGGCAGCAGCTCCGAGAATGAGATTCAGACTCTACTCAACATCTATTTCCGGCACCAAACTCTGGGTCAGACGGGAACCTTTGCCCTGGTCGGTTCCAAGCAAGACCTGTCTGAGATATGCAACCGACTCACTGAGCTCAATTGTGAGATCCGAGACATGATTCGATGGGCACAGGGCTACCGAGCCATCACTGCCTTCCTTCCTGACTCCAGTGTGACCGGCATCAGCCTTTGAGTGCAACTTTAAGGAATCAGACGGGAACTGGCCTTCTTTCCACCACTCCTCTCTGAAGCTGCTGCTGCCTTCATATTGTTCTCCCCTAGTGCACTCATTACTGTCCTGCCTCTGCTTACCTTAAGCGCTTTAAGGATGTACAGCTAATATAGCTTATAAAAATGCAACGGGGACACAATAAGAAGTCAAATCCTTGGCTTTTTTGCACTACTGTCTATGTAAGGGGCCGCCCCCTGCCTCTGAAATGGGGCCTCTACTACTGCAGGCATTAAATGTATACCAAAGCTCCACGAATAGCTCCTCCTGCTCACATCTACCATTATACATTACGGGAAAATGTGCAATGCCTCACACTAAGTGAAACTTTTCATCTTAGAGAGAATGTTTTGAAACTTCAGTGCTCTCAGTTACTTGATGACACATAAATGTTCTGTTCTTGCTTTTTTTATTTCAAATAAAAGCTGTAAGCCATTTTTAATGTGGCTTTTAAAAAAAATGTGTAACAAGCTCAGACTTTTCACCCCTGTCTCGGCTTTTATCCGTACAGACAGAATGTCTCAAACACAATGCTACTGTCAGAGAGACCTGGATGCTTCAAAGGATCATCCAGCGCTTATCTATGTATGGGGTTGTTTGATTTTACTAATGTCTTTCTACTGTTTAGTTGCTCCTAGAAGATTTATTTATATTCCTAAAATAAATATCATAGTGTTTTGATCATCATAAAATGGTATAGTTTTATAGGATGGAATTATGTCTATTCTGCCTATTGAAATGGCCAAGCATGCAAAGGTATGTACCATAAAAGAAATAGAGATATTTATGGAATAAGAAATTATTTTAAATGAAAGATAGGTTTGTAAATAGTAGTGGGAGTGAAGCCCATACTTGTAAGATTTTATTTTTATGGTTTTATTTTGCTGTCTGATGTATGAAAGTGTGCATGCAATACATAGATCAATAAATAATATTAATGAAAAAAGTCTGTTTATTCAGTGTTTTATTATTATTATTATTTTGATACTTGCGTGTATGTTCTTAGATTTGTAAATGTCCATGTTTTTATGATGTTTGTTGTTATTTTTTATTGTTGAACTATATTATAATGTATTACATTTTCCTAAAAGTAACATTAATTGAGAGGATCATAACTAAAATCAAGCAATGCATTATGTAGTATGTTTATGGAAGTGCGCCCCCTGGTGCACCATAAAGGAAATAATAAAGACACTGAGTCAAAAATGTTTTTTTTGTCGGCTGTTCAATTTATTTATGTTATTTATATATAAACTATGGACACTACATCGAAAGCTGACTTTTTTGATTTATTAAAGTAAAAAAAAGTTTCAGAATGGAATCCAATAGAAGCAAATATACTCTTTCATGAACTATAAACTATTTCCAGTTTCTACTCAGTGACGAACGTAAGCCCGCCCCCTGAACTGACGCGCGCGTTTTGACTGGTCGAGACAACTGCTCTTCCGTTGACGACACGGCGCTTATTGGCGGGATGTGTTAAACCAGCTTTATCCACGCGTAGAATAAACAGATCCTCTCACAACATTTCCTGGAATAAAACATCTCAAATCGGAGATGAAGACGAGATTTCAATGAACGTTCAAAAACTCGAAGTGACAGAAAGCCGTCGTCTGTGCCAACACGTTTATTTGCGGTAACTTCCAGATTTGTTTTCCTGTTTGTAGCTAACTTAAGATAGCTGACTAAACACAAATACGCATGACAAAGAGCAGTTACTTAATTGCAGTTACTTTAATCTCGATGACAAATTGTTACGTGATAAGTACGTTGTATAAGCCAGATACATACTTGTCAGAGGAACGAGATAAAAACGAATTACATTTAAATGTTTGTTTATCTTTAGGTCCAATGACAACGTTATTGTGCTTGGTTCAGATTTAACCCCATCACACTCATGGCAGCATGTTTTACAGCTTCTTTAATCAGATTGACAAAGGTAGACACAATAGTATGAATTAAAAAATATAATAAATATCTGTATTAATGTTGCCATATTTAAATTTTGTGAAACTGATCTAATTTATTGTGAATTAAGAGCTTGGACCTCTTAATCCTGACTGGTTTGAGGAGTTGACTGCAAAAGCTTTCAGAGATGAAGTATGTACTGACCGTTCAAAAGTTGAGGAGGAGGAGACGATCAAAGTACCAGAAACATCAGCCCTGGCCAGTCAGCTGTTTTCGACACCCAAAATATTCAAGCAACGACAATTTCAGTCCCCTGCTTCTGTTCCTAATGAAGACTCACCTAATGAAGGTATCACAGTTGTTGTGTTATGTATGATGTGTGAAATAAGTAGGACATAGTCCTGTAAAATAGTTTTTCTTCCACACAGTAGCTAATGGAGGAGACTCTTCAGCTTTTCCTTGGACAGAATCAAGTCCATGTTTGTTTGGTTCAGCCAAAGACAGGTAGTTTGTTTATGACTATTAGAATATGAATTTAATGCAAACTATTAAAGTCAAGCAGAAAGTTTAATGTCATTTTCTCTCCTATCCTTTTTAGTGAAAGGTTTGATAGATCCTGTGAGAAAACTAGAGATTGCTTTGGTATGCGAGTTTTAGATTATCTTCAATTTTTCTTTCTTTTTACGTTTATAAGAGGTTGTTTTCAACTCTTAATATTGAATACTGCTCTTCATTTATTTATTTTTTTATATCTTCCATATGTGACACCACAGACCTTCAGGATACGCCAAAAAGGTCTTTGGTAAGTGAATACAAATCTGGTCATATCATATTTGTTTATTTTATTAATGCATGCTTTTGTTTTTTTGCATATGTACTTCATGCCATACATGTCTGTCCAAGCAAAAATGTCTCTTTTAGCAAAATGTTTAATTTTGGCTAGTGTCAATCTTTTTATAGCACCCTCTTATTTTGGAACCCTTTTTTTTTAACAATCCTGTTTTAGGAATATGTCACATTCCAAAAGTAAAATGTGGTTGCAGAAACTTTCACAGTAAGTTCTCATGGGATTCCTGACATTAATCATAAGGTTTTTTTCTGTTACAGGCACGTGTTGCAAAACAGATATCTGAGAGCCTTGGGGCACAAATCAACCCTGACCTATCCTGGACCAGCTCCTTTAACACGCCATCCTCTTTGACTCCCACTGTGATACTGCGTATGTAAAAAAAAAAAAAATGAACTGCATTTAAACTCCCACTGTAATACTTCACAAGTGTGAAATTAATTGTGTATGTATGAAAATGAAAGTTTTGTCTCTTTAGGTAATTTTAAAGGAGAATGTAAAATGAAGTGCAGTGGCTGGGGAAACACAAATTCATTAAAAAATACATTTTATTAATCTGTTGTATCATAAATCTATTGACTTGCATGTGTTGCCTTTGGTCTTCTGATCAGATATAAGCTATTCAGCAAGAGTTGCTCTTATTTCTCTTCAGCTAAGACCGAGGAACTTGCTCCATCAAGTGGCATCAAAGACAAGGACGCAATTGTAAGTGCAAATCTAAATATCTATATATAATATAAAGAATGTTGGGTTGTGTTGACTGATGAGCTGAGAGCCTGCTTTTCTCCTATACACTAGTTTGTGCGGAAACTCTTCCCATCTCTCTCGAAAGGCTTAACAAGCAATGCAACTTTGAGTGATGCTACACTAAAACAAGATGGTGAGTGTGACTTCATATGTTGGAAGCTATACAGAAAATAAAACAAAATAGTTTAAAGAAATAGTTAACCAAAAATGAAAATTCTGTCATCATTTACTCACCCTTGAGTAGTTACAAATCTGTAAGAATTTCTTTGTTCTGCCGACTTCCATAGTAGGAAAAAATATACTATGGAAGTCAATGACCCAAAACAGCCTGGTTACAAACTTTCTTCAAAATATCTTCCTTGTGAGTGAGTAAATGATGACACAATTTTCAGTTTTGGGTCAACTTTTCCTTTAATTTCAAAAGCATACACATATCATTAACTCCAAGATAATTCTAGCTATTTGATCTATTCTCTTCAGTGATAGCCAAAAGTGAGACTATTGAGGCTGATGCCTTGGAAGAAAAGCCTGTTTGCTCTCCAAGTGCATCTCTTGACAAAAGTGGTCTTTGGAAGCAGAAGGTCCCTTGCGCTATAGAAGATGGAGAAGTCCGCAGCACAGTGCAGAATGTTCTTGATGGTGCTGAGGATGTGTTGTCAATATTCTTCAGCAACAGCGCTTCAACTCTGCGAAGAATCAAAACCAAAGAGAGAATCAGAAGGAGAAGAATCGATTCCTCAAAGGACGTCAAATCAGTTGTTCTAACTTCAGAGCCAGAAAAAAAGTTGACGGATGATGCAGATATAAAAAGCCCAAGCAAAAATAAAGATCTCGTTCAATGGACCCCACTAAGTTTATCAGAATCCATTCTTAATGGAGACTGTCTGGACTCGTCTTTGATGATCAATCACAACGCTGTAGCATCCTGTGAAACTAATGGTGATACTGTTTTCAACTGCATAGCGGAAAATAGCCCAACTCTTTCACAGAGTGTAAGACTCAAGTCTAATCCAGAAGGAGCTCAGTGTCAGAAGTCTTTGTTAGACAAATCGCCTGCTTTCATGCTTTCTAGAAAGCCCCGAAAGTTTGTGTATCAAGTGCCAAGTTCAGATCTGTCAAAAGCAGTAATTGAATACAAAGAAACTCAACCAGAATGTTTGGACCAAACACTCAAAGGTAGGGTGTTCAATGTATTGCTTTTTTTGTATGTAAGTATTTTGTATGTGTTTGTATTTTGAACATTTTTACTCTGAATTTTACAGAAAATCCCTCTAAGAAAAAAGAGGTGCCTAGTGAGCTAAGTGAATCCAAAGTTGCCAGTGAAAATGCAGTCAATAATCAAACGCAGCACCAAGATGTCAAACATTTATCTCCAAAAATCCATGATCTTGATCTTGAACTGGATATGACACAGCTTTCCAAGGCATTTGCAGAAGATTTCACACAGGAAATAATGCCAAGAGCACTGCTTGATGTGACTGTACAGTGTGATCGAAATGGCAGAGAGCATCATAAAGCAAAAATTGAGGAAAAGAGCAAAGATGGTAGTCACAATGGCATCTTAGATTTAGCAGACATATCCGTGACCTCTCCAAACAAGTCAACAGTCATGCTTACAACCTTTGAAATCAGTCATGACAGTGGTTGCCCCACCACTTTTTCAGATTTGGATGGTACGACAGCAGACATAAAAGAGTTTTTTCCTTCTTTTAAAACAGCAAACAACAAGGCCATTTCCATAGCTGATGAGGCCATAATGAAGGCCAAAGCATTATTAGATGAAGCTGCAGGAGATGTTTTAATCAACACCTTAAATGGAACCACTCCAAAACACCAGACGATAGAAACATTGTGCAAAGCTTTTTCAGGTAGCACTAATGTGAATGGATCGCCCACAGCACAGTCCGTCTTCTCTCAAAATGCAACGAGAGTTTGTGTTAGTGATGCTCTGACGAGTGACAGTCCAAAGACTTTGAAAATGAATATTTCAAGCTGCTCTTCACCACACTCTGATTATAAAACCGGTTCAAAGAGAAATATTACAGTTTCAAATGTTGGCTTTCAAACAGAGACTCTTTTGAAAGAGAAATTGGGGAGAGGTTCAGACTCATCAAAGTGCATTCATGAAAATTTGGATTTAAAAAGACAAAGACAGATTGTGTTTGACACAAGTAGCGCGCACAAACCCAACGCAGTGATCTCCAGCCGTGATGGTGATGAGGAAAATGGCACTTTGACAGCATCTCAAAAGGCTGATGTTACAGAATTGTGCAGTCTTTTGGAGGAAGCAAATAGTCAACATGAATTTACCCAGTTCAAACGAACAAATCTTGAATCCGACAACCACACTGCAGAGAAAGAGTGGGATCCCGATATACTCAACGGAATTGACTTTGATGATAGTTTTAGCTGTGATGTTGCGAAAGGAAAGCATCCCGTCAAGATCAACACTTTTTCAGTAAATGATTCTGATCGAATTCAAATTGAGGACTCTGCCAAATTACCATGCACCATGTCAAAGAAAACACAAAATGGCATGGTGTCTTTGGCAGTGGCTAAAGACAGTTCTGTAGTTCAAATGAAAAGTGTAATGTCTTGTTTCAGTCATAATGATCCAGTTAATTGTTTTGGTTTTAAAACTGCTAAAGGGACAGCTATAAGCATTTCAGAAAAGAGTTTAAACAGTGCAAGGTACTTTTTTGAAGAGGATGATCAAAAATCCGTATATAATAGGAAAGTCAAGGTGGATGTTGGAGTAATAAAGCCAGAGCATGCTGAAACTGAGCCTTTAGACAATACCTATGACAGTATGAACACAGAAAATAAAACCTATGTTCAGACTGAACAAGATGGAAATTTCAGCTGTGGAGATGTAACTGGAGCTCTTAAAGAGATAAATATACAGTTGGCAGAAAATGAAGGATCAGAGCAGAATTGTTTAGGTGAAAAAACAGATGTTGTTTGTGTTGACTCCAATAGTCTTTTTGGATTTAGTACAGCTGGTGGAGCAAAGCTGAAAGTGTCTGAAAAGGCTCTTCTGCACGCAAGAAGACTTCTTAATGATGTTGACAGCTTAGAGGAAAATGCTTCTGGAGAACATGATGCCTCTATGTCAATAACTAGCCTTAAGAAAACAAAAGCAGTTTCTTGGAATAATACCTCTATGAAAATAGCTCAGCCACACTTAGAATCTGAAATATCTGATGGTGTGGATTGTCCTTCCTTCGACAGTGAGAAGGTCTTTCAAAAACAGAAATCCAGCAGTGATCCTAAAGAAGTTTTTGCAAAGATTTTTACCTCAGAAACTTTATCGCCTCAGTCAGTGGAAGGCTATGGCTTTCAGACTGCCAGTGGGAAAAGAGCTTCAATTTCAGCCGGTGCACTTAACAAGGCAAAGTCCATATTTAAAGACTGTGATGAAAATATTTCCTTGGAATCTGCGAAAATTGAGGAAACAAATAAAAGACTGGATGTTGAACGCAAAAAAATAAACCTATTTACTGCGAATTGTAAAAGTACGATATTTTCAGATGTGTCTCTCATTGACGCCAATGCTGTTCTCAGAGACTCTGACCTGATTGATGACCCCTTGTTTCAGCCCTCTTTAGTCAAGCAACCTCCTCAGGGAAAAGTATGTGAAGAGAGAGGCCTTCAAAGGGAATTTTCTAAGCATTCTTCTGAGTTGTTTCCTCGTAATGGCAACTGTGCCTTTAGTACTGCCAGTGGTAAAAAGGTGTCCATCTCAGCTGGGGCACTACAGAAAGCTAAGGATCTGTTGTCTGAGTCCGTTGATGGTTTATCATGTGCTGGTGGATCTCAAAAGACAGAGCATGTTGTTGATATCAAAATGGACACTAGCTATATAAGAAAACAGAAAGGATTCTCTACAGCAGGAGGAAAGATGGTAGCTATATCTGCTGCTGGGTTACAAAAGGCAAAGCATCTCTTCAGAGATTGTAAAGAAGAAAGTTTATCATCTGAAGACCTTCAGCACCAAGGTTTCAGTGAGGTATCAGAAAAGCCACTGACTAAGGTACAGGTGGTGTTTGCAGGCTGCAGTGATGTCTCCCTCAGCCATGAGCATGAGACCGGGAATTCTTCTGGAAAAAACGTTGGATTTTCTACAGCTGGAGGGAAGAAGGTCACTTTCTCTGATACTGCCCTGCAAAGGGCAAAAAGTCTTTTTAAAGATTGTGAAGAGGAGAGTTTTGTTTCTGGGAGTCTTCAGAATCAAGGCTGTAAAGGTTTCAGCACTGCCAGTGGCAAAGAAGTTACTATCTCGGAAAAGGCACTGAGTGAGGTTAGAGCAGCATTTGCAGGTTTTGATGACATTTCCTTGCGGCATGGACCTGAAAATTCCTCAGGAAACAACATGGGATTCTCTACAGCAGGAGGGAAGAAGGTGGCCATCTCTACGACTGCACTTCAAAGGGCCAAGAGTCTTTTTAAAGATTGTGAAGAGGAAAATTTATCATCTAAGGAAGTCCTACCACAAATTAAGAGTTCTGAAAGCAGTGACGACATAGTAGAGGAAAACCTAAAGTTTGAACCACTAAACAAGACAAATTATGGTTTCAGCACTGCAGGTGGTAAAGGTGTGTCTGTATCAAAAGTTGCCCTCGAGGAAGCTTCTAAATTATTCAAAGATTGTGATACTGTTACTGATAGTCAGCTGCTACAGAGTGATTCCTCAAAAGGCCGTCCTCAACATAAAGACAGAGAAACCAAAACCACTCTGCATCCTTTGCTGTATAAAGCTACTCAGAATGAACCTGCACAGCTAGACTTGCACTCTTTGAATTTTAACAGTTGCACAGTTACCCAGAAGAAGTACTTTGAACAGGAAGCAATGGCTTGCACTAAAGCTTTGCTGGCAGATGATGACCTGAATGAATCGTCCAGTTTGGCCATGGCAGAAGGCAAAAAAAGTCCATCTGTTCATGACCTACAGGCACAGGGATCTTTCGCCCAGAACAGAAGGAAGCGTCCATTAGATGCCAAAAATGTAGCAGGTACAGCCTGCAGAATGTTTAATTTTTTCAGTCCTTTTATATGAATTAATTAATTTACATTTTTATTAACTCATTGTGTGTAATTCTTTGTTCTGTTTAGATTCAGGTCAGCCTCCTTTGAAAAGACAACTCCTCTCAGAGTTTGACCAAACATTAGATGCAAAGACCTCAGGCCTCACACCACTGAAAACCTGTCCAAACGGTTAGATCTTTTATTATAAATAATGAAAAAAATCTAAAAAAATACATTTTGCATTTGAATTTATTGTGAGGTGCTAATCTTAACCTGTGTATATTTTACCTTTAATCCCTGTTGTAGGAACTCTAAGAGACAGGCGTGTCTTTAGTTATAATGTCCCCCTCAAGCCGAATGTCACTGGTCCAGATTGGTAGGTTGTTTTGGTGTTTTAATAGTTAATTACTTACTATTTGATATCACAAGGCATCTTTAATTCTTACAAGTTGTTTTAAATATGCAGGCATTCTATGGACCAAAAGTCAAATGACTTTGAGCGACCACGTTCAACTGTATCTGTCCAAAACAGACACAACTCAGACCCTAAAGGAGGCGTGTTCGTGCCCCCTTTTCATAAGGTTATGAAGACTGGGACATCAAACTGTCCAGATGTGTCTAAAGTGTCCACTGGTTTTATACCACCCTTCAAAAAGGAAAACAAAGAAACAACTGAGAATATAAATCAAATAGATCAAAATATGACAACTTCTAAATCACAAAGTGATAGTGTTGCACAGTACTGTAATGGGAAGAGTCTAAATGAGGCTTCAAACCCTAAACCAACCACTTCCGTGGAAAGCATACCTTTGAAAATCATGGATACTAAAGAGAAAGGTTATTAATTTTCTAATTTTGTGTTTTATTATAAATTGTCTCATAGTTTGCCCATTTGTACAGCCATTTCTACAAGTGATATAAAGATGAAAATGAATGAATTTGTAAATATAACAATGAATAGTCTTTTTTTTCTTCTTGGGATGTTATCAGACATACAGGCATACAAAGAGATCCTGAACCTAGCCAGGGATATGCAAGACATGAGACTCAGAAAAAAGAAAAAACAGTGTATTCGTCCTCTACCTGGTAGCCTTTATCTTGCGAAGACTTCTGGTGTCTCCAGGACAGGTCTGAGAGATGTTGTGGGACGCAAATGTCCTGGTCAATACACACTGGAGGAGGTACATTTTTTTACTTTTTTGATGCCTAGTTCCACTGTGTCACTGGAAAACTATATTTTGGAGAAGGTACATTTCAGTAACTACTTTTTTTTTGTATCTAACTCCCTCTCAGCTGTATCAGAGTGGTGTACCTCATAATGTCTTACAAATAACAAGTGAAAATGCTGAATCATTCAGATTTGACTCTAATGACTTCTTCAAACGTGAGCTCCTCATGGAGTCTGGTGGTGTCCAGCTGGCGGATGGAGGCTGGTTGGTTCCAGACAATAAGGGTACTCTGGGCAAAGATGAATTTTATAGGTAAACATGGTGTAATTAAATATTAATACATATAGCATGTAGATATACAAGTACATCTTGCAGAACAACAGTTTCCATTAAATTTGTTTGGATAATGTACCCTTTTTTGGCAGCGCATTGTGTGACACCCCTGGTGTTGATCCCAAATTGATCAGTGAGGCCTGGGTATTCAACCATTACCGATGGATTGTATGGAAACGGGCTTCCATGGAAAGAACTTTTCCAGATTTGATGGGTAGCCTTTGCTTGACTCCAGAGCAAGTACTTCTGCAGTTAAAATTCAGGTACTGATTCTTATTAAAACTCTTTTTCACCCAAGTTTTCAAACAACTCTTAACTGTTTGGTATTTGCGCTTAGATATGATGTGGAGGTGGACCACAGTCAGAGATCTGCACTCAGGAGGATCATGGAGAGGGACGACACTCCTGCTAAGACATTAGTGCTTTGTGTATGTGGTGTTGCTCAAACTTGTCAAAATCCAGAAAAGCCAGTGAAAGATGATAAAACTCCTAATGCAAAGATGGAGTCCTGTGTAGTCTGGCTCACAGATGGTTGGTACTCCATCAAATGCTTGTTAGATCCTCCGCTCTCTACCATGCTACAAAGGGGCCGTCTCCGAATCGGTGATAAAATTGTGAGCAGTGGAGCTGAGCTGGTTGGTTCCCAAGAAGCCTGTCCTCCACTGGAAGCCCCTGAATCTCTGATGCTAAAGGTGAAGTTTGAGTCAATTAAGATGATCCATGACTGTTAAATCCTGCTAGACCTGATTTGATTTGTCATTTTTTGAATTTCAGATTTCAGCTAACAGCACAAGGCGAGCTCGGTGGGACACTAAGTTGGGGTACTATCGTGACCCCCGGCCTATCAGCCTACCATTATCATCACTGTTCACTGCTGGAGGTGTTGTGAGCTGTGTGAACATTTTAGTGTTAAGAAGTTACCCAGCTCAGGTCTGCTCAGCTTCAATTGCAATGAATGAGATGCTTTGATGTGTAAAATATGAGTGTATAATTTTGCTTTTGAACAAAAACAAATGTCTGGGTTTGTCATCAAACAGTGGATGGAGAAGAAGGCCAATGGTGTCTTTATATTTCGCAACGATCGATCGGAAGATCGAGAGGTCAGAAAACACAGCAACTCCAAGCACAAATCCATGGATCTTCTTATTTCCAAAATACAGACCCAATTTGAAAAAGAATTGGAAGGTAGCATTTTTACTTCACTTTTTCATTAACCTTTTATCAGAGATTTGTATTCAACCATATAAGGATCTCAAGGATTGATGAGTATTTTTCATCTATGTATAAGGTAAAAAGAGAAGTCGAGGCCAGAGGAGGATTTTTAGTCGACATGAGATTGAAGCTCTGCAGGATGGGGAGGAGTTGTATGAGGCAATGGAGAGGGATCCTGCTGTTGAGGTTAATTTGTCAAACTTTTTATGCATTTTTTTGCATATTTTTGCCAATAGGTAGTAAACACAAAGGAAGTAGTAGTTAATAAATCAGCAATGTGTCAGAAGAACCTTTCAATAAAAAAAATTAAATAATAATGTACTTTTCGCGTAGGCCCATCTAAGTGCAAGACAGATGGATGCAGCGCATAAGTACAGACGCTGTTTGGAGGAAGACAGGCAGGCAAAGCTTCAGGAGCGTATGCAAAAGGCTGTAACGGAAGCCCAGGCAGCTGAGGGTGGGTGTCCCAATCGAGATGTCACTCCTGTTTGGAAGCTCAGCATTACTGATGCAAATGACCTGCAGAGCAACTGTGGTGAGCCAAGTGGATATCATCTTTACAATTTGTTTAGGTGTTGAAGGAGCCAATTTAACCTGTTTTGGCTGGGTTATATTTCATTTCCTAGTTTACACCCTGAATATCTGGCGCCCATCGCAAGACTTGTATGGCTTGCTAAGAGAGGGCCACAGATACAGAGCTTATCACCTCGCCACATCAGAGGGGAAGAAACGCTCAGGCATTGCTCACATTCAGCTCACTGCCACCAAGAAAACATTTTTTCAAGACGTTGAGGTAAGCTAAATGTTTAGCAGCTTTGCTCCTCCTACGGTAAACTAATTAATTTTGTTTTCATTAAAAGCATACGAAATTGTCTTACATAAAAGGTGTCTCCAGAGTGGTTGCAACAGCATTTCCGTGCTCGAGAATGCATACGCTTCAGAGAACTTCAAAACCCTCAATTATTCTCACCTTGTGGGGAAGTGGACATTGTGGGATGTATTGTCTCCATAGAGGGCAAACAAGGTAAATTTCATTAATTCCTCAACAATTTTACCACTTAGTTTCCTCAATCCTTTATGTCTTCAAACACATTGTTAATGTTTGCGTGTCTTCTCAGGTCAACCCCCATTACTTCATCTTGTGGATGAGAACTTCGACCTAGTCTCTGTGAGAACCTACAGTAGTCTGGAACAGTTAGCTGTAGAAGAGCTGGTAAAGCTACGAGCACTGGTTGCTCTCAGTAATCTTCAGGTGAGGCTGCTCTCTGGACCTGTGCCAAGCCTTTATGCAGGAGAACAAGCTGTATTCTCCATAAACCCCAAAGAACCCCATCTGCAAGAAGCTATGACCAGTCTGAAGACGTTTGTCCAGGTTTATGATTCCGCTTTTTGTTTTTAAGTACTAATCAAAGAGTGATTCCTCATGTCTTGTGTTGTTGCTTATTAGACTCCACATGTTTGTTGTCTACACAGACTTGTGAGCGTTTTTTCAGCATTGCGGAGGAGAAGGTCTCAGATGTGGTTCCTTCAGGTGTCTTGGGTTCTTTTCAGTCTCCAAGAACTCCTGGTGTGCAGTCTAATCCAAAAATGAATGGCATAGTTAGTATGAGTTTTCTTTTTATGTGGTGAAAGATTGGTTTTATTAGTAGTGCTTGTTACAGCATGCGTCACTGTAATTATTAACTCCAACTTTGTTCTATACACATCAAAGTACCTTCCAAAAAAAAAATCTAGCTGTAATTCTTATTCTGTCAATTACTGATTGTATACAGATGTCCACATAACACTACAATTTGAATCAATTGTATCTCTTACTGAAGTGTTTTTTATAATGATATTAGTGATTGTTGATTGTTATCATTTTATTACAATTTTCATTTAGTCATTTTGCAGACGCTTTTATCCAAAGTGACTTACAATTGGGGAATGTATATAAAGTTTTATATATATATATATATATATATATATATATATATATATATATGATATGATATATATTTATTTATTTTTTGCAGTATTTATGCAGTATATTTATTTATATTAGTACACACATTTTATCTACAGAAATAAAATAAATAATACATATATATTTACATGCGTTTATTTATGTGTATGTATTTTATACACATAATAAATGTGCAGTTCATACATGCATATTGTATACACAAACTTATTTTGGATGCCATTAATCACAATTATTGTTGTCAAGCACCAATTAAATTACATGCAAATGTACACAACCAGTAAAGATACAAAATATAATATAATAATAATATTCATCATTAATTAAACTGATCAACAGTAAAAAAGTTATTGAAAAAAAATATGAAAAAATTAAATATTAAGCAGCACAACTGTTTTCAAATAAAACCTTAATTGACATTAATAATCTGTTCATCTGTGAATCATTTTTATTTTATGTTTATGTATGTTCGTTTGAAACAATATCAATGTATTGTGTTCTTCTGTTGAAATTCCCAGGTAACCCCACAGCAGAAAAGCAGTCTTTTCTCGCCTTTCACTCCAATGAATAGGAGACCTTCCGCACCTGCCTGTAACAGCGAGGGAAAAGATCCCAAATGTTTGAAGAGAAGACGCTGTTTGGATTACCTGTCACGTATCCCGTCCCCTCCGCCCCTCACTCCTCTGAAAACTACAGCTTCTCCCTGCGTTAAGAGGACCTTCAATCCCCCACGGAGATCTGTGACTCCCAAACCTCCACAGAACGAGGCACCTCAAGCCTCCTGTGCCCCACCGGGAGAGGAGAAGTGGGTGCATGATGAAGAGCTGGCAATGATAGACACCCAGGCGTTGCTAGAAGGATGATGGGAAAAGTATGACTCCCCTGGTGAAACACTAAATGTGAGCTCCAGCATTCGAGGCAGTGAGAACTAAGGGTAATGAAAGCACTGTTTCTACTGTTGGCAGGAAATGCAAAAGGCACTGCTGTCTTTTCTGTTTAGTTGGCTGGTTTACTGTGGTTCTCTGATAGTAAATCACATGATCAGAGATGCACTTTTTTACAACTACTGTAATCATTTTTAAACTTCTTTCTTGATTTGTACTACTATAAATCCAGAAGTTAGCAAAGTTCAGTGTAAAAATGTATATGTAAAAAATGTTTATATATTACAATTTTTATTAAAAGTTGGAAAGTAACGTAAATTAATGTTAATGTAACTGTTGTTTTGAAATGTTTCTATTAATAAACAGCAGGTGGCGCCATAACACTTGCTTTTGACTTGCAACCAATAGTTCAACTCAGTCGGAAGATTGTGAAATCCTATTTCCCATTTTCATATTAAATCTCAAGAAATGAGAAGTAATATGAATATATTGCTTAATAACCACCATATATTGGCAGCAAAGAAAGCAACGGGCATTAGAAGCACACTTCTGACATACTTCTCTTGATCTCGCTGGCAAACGCACTGTCAAGCTTATTTAACAGACCGCAAAGGCAGACAAAGGGATTTGTTCTCTTCCAAACAGAACATTGTCATATTCAATAATCTGTGATCGTAATATTACAAATCCAGGCATTTACCCTAGAAAAAATGTAGAATGTGGCTTGCTTGCTCTTCAGATCAGTTTTAAGGATTTTTGAAATTTAGAAGCAACCCCATAATCTGTTCACTCGTCAAGGAATGCTTCAGAAAACCACAGACATGCCAGATTTGCAGTTAGCTGCCATCAGTGGCTTTCCTCCACAGTGTTCAGTTTTACATCTATCATCTATCATTGAGAATGTGCTGACTCAGCACGCATCCAGCTCTATTTTAAGATCTCTGGCCCACAATGATAAAGATAGCTGACGCTCCTGTTGTGTAGCACAGAGACATTAACGATGATATCTGTTAGTGGTTGACAGAGAATAGCATTATCGTGGCCAAAAAATGTTTCCATGAGCCCAGCTCTGAAAATACTTGTGGTACAATGAATTCAATTCTAAAGTCTAGAGATTTTTTTCCCCTTCTTTTTTTAAGTACTGAACAGTCCTGATATACACTACTATACAAATGTTATATATATATATGTGTGTAATTTATTCATTGCTACAGTTTTACTACAGCTTAATGTTTTTGTTAGACAATTTTTTGAAACTGAATTTTTTTTGTAACAATGTCTTCAATGTCATTTTTGATTACATTAACACTTCCTTCCTAAAGAAAACCCCCCAAAAGGAAAAGCAAACAGTTGGATTTTGCAATCTGGGAGTAGTTAAAATAGTGTTTTGTTTTTTTATTTATTTTTTGCTGCATGAGACCACAGGGTTAAAATCTGTTTAGCATTTGTCATGTTTTCCCACATCTAGGTTTGTCTTTCCATGTGAGAGCCGTTATTTTTGTCTAGAGGCCTGATGGGCTGCTTTCAGGCAGCTGCTCCGAATTGTGTTTTCTCTTGTGCAGCCATTTGAATTATTGCATAGATGTCTATATTTCCTGTCACTCTAAAATATTTTTCTATTGTAATTTTTGTGTCTTTTATAGCACTAATGTGATGATGGTTATTACTTTATAGGCTTTCATAACTCTAAATGTGACCCTGGACCACAAAACCAGTATTAAAGGAGCACTCCACTTTTTTCGATAATAATCTTATTTTCCAACTCCTCAAGAGTTTAACACTTGGGTTTTACCATTTTCTCCTGCTCAACTTATCAAAGACTATCAATATTTTTACTGTTTAAAACTTAAAATTATACTCTCATTCTGGTGTTATAATCAAGTGGCTTCGCTGCCATACTATTGCTGCAGTAACCTTGCTCCTGCTGCAGCCAAAGTACGGCAGCGAAGTTCCTTGATTATTACACCAGAATCAGAGTCCTAGATATATTGTCCTAGAAAATCATAACTTTAATTTTTTTTCCATCACTTTTGAGTGAGAGATGCTAACGGTCTAATCAGATTCAACCTATGTAAGTGTTTCTATTTGCATAATATTTGTAGCAATAGCCAAAACATATTTTTATTTTATGCCAAAAATCATTAGGACGTTAAGTAAAGATCATGTTCCATAAAGATATTTTGTACATTTTCTCTTGTAAACATATCAATAATGAACTTTTTAATGGGATTTTCACAGTTAGTCCTTACTTAGGTTTCAGAATATGTATAAATCTTATTTTCGAACAATTGACCCTTATGACCCATGGTCACAAAAAATTAAATTCTTCAGAAAATGTAAAAACTTCTCGTTCTGAGTAATGCATCAAACAGTCAGCCATTTGTTCCACCCCGAACCAAACCTGCAGTCTTGATCTTAACCTATAATGCTATCAGGGCCCTGCGATCTTTGACTATCAGTACATTTGTACTTTCCGACAGAGTACATAAAGCAGGGCTTAATTACCACTCTTACAACATAAAACATAAGGCCGTCTTCATCCGCTCTGAGCTGCCCTAATCCAGCCTCTTAGGCTGACTCTGGCTGCCCTCTCCCTTGACTCTGCTGAATGAGACCTGATGGAGAGGTGGAAAGAGATGAATGAAAGAACCTAAAGCGAGACTGTGATGAGGAGTGGACATTTGATAGTCTCTTATCCTCCTTGCAACCCCACCAGACTGAATGAATTAAGGGTCCCGTTTAGCTGTAGCATTGGAGATCTAGAAACAAGAGCTGTGATTTAGACGACTGTATCTAATAACTTATTCAAGTACTATAGTCAGGGCAGAATTTTAACAGCAGCTGTTTAAGAAAAAAAAATTAGAGAGTGACATAAAAAAAATTTTTGTGGTGGACTAGTAGTGAAGCAAGATTCTATCCACAATTTCCCACACTTAATAAACACAGAAAATTAGTTAATTTTAATTTATGCAACAATTACATAATCGTGACTCAATAAATCTTAAAGTCTTAAAGAATATACTCAGAACCTGTGCCTTTTTTTCTCCTGCCATTAATAGTTCTATCACTTTGAGCCATACTAAAAAACAAACTATCTGTTTATTAAGCAGCATGGCAGCACTTCTTCTGAATAGTGTTTTGAGTGGCTTCTTTTACACGTATTGCATCCGGTGTAGTCGGGTTCTTAAATGTTTCTTAAATTTCTTTTTAGTGTTTCAAAAAACACACAATTAATTCGGATTTTATTATAAGCTTTTAAAAATAATGGCTCCAAAAGGGGTTTTCACAGTTTTGCCATGTTTCTCAAAGAAGCTGCTGAATCCATAGCTCAAATGACTCCTTTGAGCAGGTTCTTTTAGTGAATCAAAAACACACAAACTAAAGTTCATATGTGACCAAGGAATACAAAGCCATAAGTAGCACATGAATAGTATATTTGTAGCAATAACCAACAATACAGTGGGTACTGAAAGTATTCAGACCCCCTTAAATGTTTCACTCTGTTATATTGCAGCCATTTGCTAAAATCCTTCATTCATCAAGTATTTTTTTCCTGATTAATGTACACACAGCACCCCATATTGACAGAAAAACACAGAATTACTGACATTTTTGCAGATTTGTTAAAAAAGAAAAACTGAAATATCACATGGTCCTAAGTATTCAGACCCTTTGCTGTGAAACTCATATATTTAACTCAGGTGCTGTCCATTTCTTC
>JAUCMT010000028.1:13806436-13820421 GCA_032357475.1 Enteromius thamalakanensis
CCGATGCCGATACACAAAAAATACGCAAATATCGGCCCGATACATCGGCCGGCCGATGAATCGGTCGTTCTCTACACCTCTTCTAATGAATGGCACTCAGAAACTTCTTTAAAGACAACATAAAATCAAAATGGATCGTATTTATTTTTTTAATATGTTTTTGGTGATATTGTTGACTATTCTTCATTTCAAAGAAAAATACTCTTACTCTTAAAATACTTTTATCAATACTCTTATTACTCTTATATACTCATATATATGTATATATTTTTTATTTATTTATTTATTTGCACAGTTATATCCCTTCTGAAGCTGGCTTGCTGGTCCTAGACTGGTCAAGCTGGTCTGTTAGCTGATTCTAGAGGCATTTTAAGTTGGTTGAAGTAATTTTTCTTATTAAATGTCTTGCTTCGCTCTGAAATACAGTATGTCGAATGGGTTTCTGGATGGGGAAGATGTTTCATCTTGACTTTAAATATTAAAGATGCATTCAGTACTGTGCTTAAATTGGACTGCAGTGAACATGCTGCAATGCGGTTTTCTTTCTATAAGTCTGTGTGGCATAAATCTGTGCTGGTGTCGGTGTCTATCAACTCTAACACTGCTAACCATCATCTATGCTTACTCAAATGTGATTATTTATGACCTTTCTCTGGCTTTCTCTCTCTCCTAGCTTGCCGAGTTCAGTATCCTGGAGGATCCATTACAGAGGCATATATTTCTCATTTATTCCTTATCCAAGTATCATCCAAAAAGTCCACGCATGCTTCCTTTCATTGCAAAGAAGAAAAATATGAACCTTGGATCCCAATTCAGATGTCCAGGTCTTTGCAAATGACATTAGCAAAGATTTGTTATAGATGTTGATTTGCATGCCTGTAAATGTTCAAGTATACATAGAAAGAAAAATTATGTTTCGGCCTATATTCCGTTCCTAATTGAGTTGTCAGCACATCATCTCAGAGAACCACAGTTGGTTGGCTCAAAAGGAAAAATGACCATTGGCAGCTGCCGAAAAGGTTTATGATCGAGTGCGAGGTGCCGCTGCGGGTTTTTGAATTTGGGCCTAATGACGTGGGTTGAAGGAGAACTTGTGAGGGTTTTAGCTGGTGTCTCTCGATGGGTTTTAGCGCAAATAAAAGCTTTAAATATCCCTATTAATCTGCGTTTGCCATTGATGAAATGACTTACCGCTATTCATCATTCGCACAAGCACACGAGCACACACCCTTCCTTGGCACCGGTAGTTTGTGGAACGGCCACTGAAGGCAGAGAACAAAGAGAAAAATGGATTGGGACAAGTCCGGAAAATATGAGCGAACAGAACAAAGAGCAGGAAGGAGGTGATTGGCATGCAGTGGCAAAGTCTCCAAAAAAAGCAGAGCAATAGTGATTGATGGAGGTTTAGATAGAGAAGAGGAAAGAAAGAAAGGTTGAGGGACTTTTAAACAACTCACTGTGATGAGAAATACCCGTCTTGCAGTGTTGTTGGTTGACATGACAATGAGAACAGACTTTTTGTTTGTGTCTTACTTTTGAAGGAGACTGTTATCGTACTGCTTACTAGTTTGGCACTACGGAGGGTTTTCTTTGTTATTTGTCATTTTATTTTTGGCCTGGCTTTTATTCCTTATAGTTAGATGCATTTTTATGTAGAAATGATGAGTAATTAATATGTTTGCATTTCATTTTGTTTATACAGAATTGTATACATTTATTCATCAAGGTCACGTTAAATTGATCAAAAGCATCAGTTATGAAAGCACACAATGCTGTTCATGATTTTCACAAAAATATTAAGCGGAAAACAGTTTAAGCAGAAAATGACCATATTAAAATGATTTCATAATCGATCATGTGTCAAAACAATCATTTTAAAATGTAATATATTTTTTACTATATGGTGCAGACCAGTAGGTCAAACTCAATATCACATAATGACATCATTATCACATTGGACAGCTGATTGCTTGTTTTTGTATAAGCGCCCAATGAACTCGCTACTCAATATTCAAATACTTGGCTAGTGCTTACTATAGCAGTTGGTGCATGCTTTAGAAACCCACCACCTTCTCCTGCTTTAACGTATTTGACGTAAACAGCCTTGTTTACATCCGGGGGAAAGCACACACATGTACTTTGTCACTATCACCAGCTGGAGTGCCCATGAGCTCCTTTAGAGGGCGCTCCACCCTGGAGTGTTATGTCATGGACTACTCTTGTCTGAGTGTTGTGTCCCCATTGATTCCTTGGTTTCATGTGTAATGTTCCGATTGGTTCCCTGGTTTCATGTGTCTTGTTCTGGTTGGTTCTGTCTTGTGTTCCTCTCTTTCTAGCATTAAAGAAGTTCTCACCCTCTCTCATACGCCAATTATTGCAAAGCCATACCATTGTTCCTTGTTCTTGTGTCTTCCTTGTTTCATTCTGTTGGACTGTTTTCTAGTTTTTTGATTGTTTGCTGCCTGCCCAGGCTCTTATTTTTTTTTATTGGAATTACTCTTTTGCCTTTGCCTGGATTGTACTGTTTGCTGGTGTTTGACCCTGCCTGTTTGACTATGTTTTTGAATAAACTTTTGCACTTGGACCCTCGACCCTCAGTCCCTTCGTAACATACGTAATCTGTGGTTGTTTATGCTTACATTTATGCTCTGCACATACACTGCACAAATGCGTTGTGATACAGAAGACGTAACTAGGGGGAGAAGAATCTTCTAGCATCGCAAAACTGAAGATGTGCCAATGATGTCACATGGACTGTTCTACCAATGTTTTTGCTGCGCTTCTGGCGCTGGGATCATTTCAGTCGTATTGTTTTATATGGCGGGTCAGATAGCTCTCTGATATCATTAAAAATATCATAATTTGTACTTTTTCGCGATTCCGCCCCCTCTCTCTCTCCCACTTAACTTCCTGTCTTTATTGATCTCTCTTATCGTGATTGTCACAATGCCAACTGGACATGCCATCGGGCTCCACCAGAGGGCACTCCAGCCCCGGACTATATGTACTGTTTGTCTGTTTCTCCTCTCTGTGTACAAGACTTTTGTTATGAACTCGTTGTCTCACCATAGTGATTCATTCCATTCCCCTCCTCATAGCCTTGTTATCTTGTGTTTATAAGCCCGCTTGTTGTATGTGCAATTCGCAGTTCATTGTGTGGATATACCTTGCGTTGTCCCCTTTGTAAGCCCTCCGTGTTTTCCTGTGTTCTTTGTGTTTTCTCTGACTTCCCGGTACTCGACTCTGCCTGCGCTCAGACTCTCGTTCCTTCCTCGCCCTTATTTGGATTAAGTTCGACTCCCTTCGCTACGTACTGGATATTCTCATTGTCTTTGCCTTGGATGTTTATGTTTGCTGATTATCGACCCCGCCTGTGATTATACTCTGTGTTTATGTAAATAAATGTCTGCGAATGGATCTGCGCGCCTCCTCGTCTCTGCCTTTACAGAAATAAAGGCTACAAAATGCAAAAAAAAAATATCTTAAAATTTTTTTTTTTTTCATATTTTGTGTTCTAAAGACGAACAAAGGTCTTACAGGTTTTGAACAGCATCAGGGTGAGTAATAAATGGCATACTTTAAATTTTGGGGTGAGCTAACCCTTTAACATTGTAATGTACATTACTATGCAAATCACTTGTCATGGCAGAACTGTTTTTACTGCATTTTGTTGTTGCCTTCGTGGATCATTCAGCACTTATAAAAATGGTGAATAGTGCATGGGACTCAATAAGTGTGAACAGTAAGAAGAACATTTTTAGAGACTGCCCTTTCTTGTTCTGCTGTTCCTTAATTATGCTTTACTGTGGTGGTCGCCACTACTAGACTTTTTATTGGTTAAGAAAATAGAGCGTCTCTGTCTTTGTGAAGTTCATCATTGTGAACATGTCTAATTCAATATACTCATCAAAGGCTGCTTAGCTATTAGTGGATTATGTCTCCAAGTGAGTGAGTTTATTCTACAGAAAATCAATGAGCTGTTTAAGAGCACATACGTTTGTTGAGTCTGTTGAATGAAAGCCTGCTGCGCTCTGTGTGTTTATCTAGTATGTGTGATGTATGCCTGGTCGACGGTGGCAGAGGCAGGCCACGGGTCACTGACGGCCAAACTCAAAGGACACACCGGCAGACTCATCTCTCTCTCCCCCACCTTTTTTCTCTTCTTTGTGTCCCGTTTGTGTACATATGAGACTACTTCCTTGTCTTGGCGGATCTGTCTCCCCGGGGTCCTGATAAGGGATCTGGGTGGTCTGATGAGGTGCCAGCGTGATTTAGATTAAATTTATTATCTGTTTTCCGCCAGGAAAGAAGTGAAGTGCTATCGAAGCAGACACTTGTACTTTGAAAGAGACTAATCTCACACCTAAATAATGTAGTCTGTCTTTTATCCACAGTGACTGATGAGCAAACACTGCAAGCAACATTCACATGTAAATTAAATGTATTATTTTTACATTTTTTTTTTTTTTTTTTTTACAACACATTACATTGTTATTAATTAAATTATTATATATATTTTTTTCATATTTAAAATTATTTAAGTTTTTAAAAAATATCTTTTCTTTTCACTGACATTCATCATTGGTCCTAATAATAATATCAGTGGAATGAATGAAACTAGAATGAATTGCTTAAATGAGTTCAGTGGTGACATGGTAGAGAGATCTTTGTTTTCCAATATAGCTTTCACTGAGTTATGTTCTTTCCTTGTAAGAAGCTTGCTGCAAAATCTACAGGATTTGGCCTACTTTTCGACTGTAAATGTTTAAAAAAATTGGCCAAAACACACAAATGGATTTTTTTGGCACCAAAAATGCTGGAGTGTCAGTCAGGGTGCCTAGAGCTGGCGACCGTTACAAACACCTCGGAATCCATCCTTTAATTAATTTCATGATTCTCTCCCTGGAGTGAAGCCAGTGAAGCTTAAGTGATTTGATTATATGTCACCTTTTCTTTGTCAGGGACTTGAATGCGAGCCCGAGACGCTGATGATATTCTATAGTAGAGTCGAGCTCTCTGGTCCAACACAGACAGAAAAGTCTCCAAAACAATCCATCCAACATCATCTCATTTATTGAACTGATTGTTTCTTTTTGCTGTAGATTTTTAGAAGTAGAAAAGAACCCCATCCTCATATAGACCATCTGTTTTAATTTGTTCAGAGAAAGTGTTGATGATAGTAATCAGAGATGTCCTTAAATATTTATAGCACTTAGTAGGTAATAAATTACAAACTACCTTTGATAAAGGCCAATTGGTGCTTTGTAAAAGATTAGTTCTTGTGTTTCTCCCAGTGACATACAGACTAATTCCCTTTTTAAAGCACTTTTTTGAGATCAGCATTATACACCGAAGACTATACTATATAGTTATAATGCTATAACTAACATATAACTAAAAAAGCAGTCAGATGTCACATTTTAGACCCTTTGTGACACTTTTTCCTCTTTGTGAATACACTCTCTGTTGAGTTCATTAGCCTCAGTGGATTTGGTTCTGAAACTAGCACAGTTTTAATGAACACTTCAGACCCTGCTTTCTCTTTCGGTGCTTTGATATGACTTGTGGTGGTGGTGGTAGCGGCTGCTTTCTCATGCTAAGCAACCATCCTTTTTCCATATCACAGACCATCGCTGGCTCAAATAATGAAGCTTATTAAATTCAACTGGTAGCTTAGGCTCGGCAACACTGGAGACACCAGGGTTCCAGGGTCTTTGAGAAAAGCTTGGGTGGTTTGGTGACTGTATTAGCTGTGTGATGTCAGGGGATCTTTAAATGGAAAGATTTGCATTCACTTTGTACTACATTATTAATGCCTCGTTTTCAACTTTTCAAAAAATAAGTATTTCAATTGTAGGCATTATGGGGCATGTTAAATGACATACAGTTGCTATATATATATATATATATATAGGCCTATGTATATAAAATATACAGAATATATATTCTACACAGAATTTGAAAAATATTAAATGGAATAAAATTTTGTTACTGGTGAATGAAGCTAGAACAATCAGCAAGTGTTTCTTACAACATAATTAATGAATTCAAATGAATTCAGCCGAAGACCAAAACCCTCTCTTTAGCTCCCCTCTGAAAATCTCTCAGAGGAAGAATGTCTGTTTGGGCACAGTTGCTATGGAGACTACTTTGATGAGGAACAAATGACTACATTTCAATTGTTTGCATTGGTCTTTGCTTATCGGGTCATTGTTAGTCTGCCCATTAAAAATGTTCTTACATTACCAATAAAATCAGATGAATTCATTATTTATTTACTGGTAATTATTTTGGATAATTTTTTAAGGCATGCTAATATTCAAAAATGTTTTATTTATTTATTTTTTCATTATGTTTTTGAGTAATCTCTTTGGCTCGCCATATTTATTTGATCAAAAAATTTCATAGAAACAAAGTATTATTGCAATTTTTTCTGTATTACTATATTTAAAAACACCTAGCTGAATTTTTACGGCTCTGTGTATAAGCTGGCGTTCTTTTTATATATCCTTTTATATCGCCAAGCCCTATTCTTGCTGAAGTATTTCTTTCAAAAAAATCTTACCGACACCAAACTTTTGAACATTAGTGCAAAGTGTGAGAATGTAGGTCTCAAGATTCAGAAAGCACATCTCGAGTTCTTACATTCTTTGATTTGAGCTCATTAGTTTGAAATATTAGTGACATTTTTGGGAATTATGAAACTCATTTCATAAATAATTTCAAGTAAAACTTTCAAGATAGTTTTGATTCCATCAGTTGAGGGATTTTTTTTAAATAAACTTCTATAGCTCTCTGTTGAGACTCACAAGCATGACCTGTCACCTCATTGCGAACAAAGAGAACTGTGAAGCTTAACGTTGTATGTATACTGATCCTTTAAGCTCACAATGCTAATACTGAGTCTTCATTGGCACAAAGAGTGTGCCGTGTCAAATCCCCTCCTCACCCAAACAGTTGATATGACCTATAAACTGCGGAAATTTACCTCAACTAATTTTGTTGAGTCTTGTCATCTCTGAAACTGACACCAGTAACACATAAATACTTAATAAATACATAAATAATTTGTAGTGAGGTTGATCTCTTGTTTAAACCTTTATATTTGAATCATCAACACCAGGTTGTCTCTGTCTCCCAGGCGAAGGGATGCGAGACGACCACATTGTGATGGTAAACACCCCGTCTGAAAGCATAGGGAACCCCAGCTGGGGTCATACACATAACCACATTGTACGTGAATTGACTCCTCATGTTGGATTAGCTGGTTAAATACAGTGATCCTTTCCCTCCGATGCACAATCGTGACATTTAATGTGTTTGAATGCGGGTCTCAGAAAGGGCCACCACGGTCCTTTCAGCATCCGCCAGCTTCATTTCTAGACGCCGTTCAGTGCAGCGATCACAACGGCATGCTTGGCAACCCTGAAAGCGTCCACTTAAAATGCCCCATGCGGAAGTATCGAGACATCCCTTGTTTGGTGAATGCACGCCATTGTGTAGCATAGACGTTGAGAGACGCCGTTAGAAAAGCCATCAGAGCATGCAATGTGACAGAACTTGGTGTAATGCAGTTGGACTCGGCTACAGCTGCCAAGGTAGTGCCGGAGAGAGAGTTTGGCAAGGAAGACAAATACTTGTTAAAATGTATTGGGATCCAGAAACCAGCATTTTTTTGTCTGTTTTCCAGAGACAGAATCCCAACTCACGAGATCAGGATAAAAAGGAGTGAGGGAACTAAGAAGTTGCGGAGACGTGAAGAATGAGGGGTAAAAGTGGAAAATAGAAGGGTATGGGTTCTGATAGCGACTGAAATAAAAATAGAGTCTGCATGGAGATGGTGTCTTGATGAGGGCCGCCCGCTAACCTCTCAGGCGCCACGCTCCCCGACTCAGGCGGGCCCCAGAAGCGGGAGGGGCCAGACCACAAAACCATCTGGTTGCAAAGTCTGTTGTACCTCTTCACTTGGGGGTCTACAGCTACTACAAACTGTAGATAGCTGTTGAGTTAAAACTGTATGCAGTTTGCATACATTTTTGAAAGCAGAAGTTCTGATTGGCAAACTTTCCATTTCACAAAAGGATTTTAAGATGATCAAAATGTGAGGAAAGGTTTTTTTAAGAACCAATAGGGCCTTTCACAACACAAGTGAAAAGTAAAAGTTCAGTTCTAAAGTACGTGAACTGATTTTGGGTAAACTATTTCCCAGTACCATTTAAAGCGTTGTGTTTGAGGGTTGACAGTGTGTATTAAGAAGGGTACTCAGTTTTAGGAACTAGCCAGCATGATGGTCCCTAGTGAACCAGTTTCTTCTTCTGACATTTATTTGGTTGCATTTGTACCTGCTGCAAGAACTCTGACATCTCTCTCGCAACATTTACAAACGTCAACATCCGATTGTGGGGTGTGGGTTTTATGTTAACTGAGATGGAATGTAAACAGTGTTACGTATCATAAACACTGGCAAAGAACATAATGCTGCAGACTACAGGTTAATGCCATTGTGACGGGTTTCTTTGTTTTTGGAATAAATATTTTAAAGTGTATTTTAAAAAACATACATGTATTTCGCATGCGTTTGGCCAGTTAACATAGACTTACATCAATGGTAGTTCAATGGTAGAATTGTTTTGGGTTACGCTATATTTTACGGTTTCACCTATTAGTTTTTATAAGCATGCATATTATTGGAATTTTAGACATTTATTAGTGCTAATTAAGCACATATGAATGCCTTATTCTACACGAGTTTATTCTAAATCCTTATTCCTACCCAATACCAACTATCTTACTAACTATTAGTAATCAGTAGTAAGCAGCAAATTAAGAATTTATTAAGGGAAAAATCATAGTTAATAGTTAACAAGTGTTACCTATTATAGTATAATACCCTGTTTTAGACCCTACTCTGAAGTAGGAGTTAATTTACTTCCCCCCGAAATGGAGTTCCTAGAACTAAAACTATTCCTAAATTCCTAAAACTTCCTATTACCAATTTTGTCATATGACTCTTGAAAATTGCAGTGATATAGAAGTACCATTTTGTGTTCTCTAAAGTGAATATAGTTAGTTTATACTTAGTTTAATAATGACAATTTAATAATCTAGAGAACCCTTTTCCACTATAAAGAGCCTTTAACAAAGTCGAATTTTTCCATATGTTAAAGGAACTGTATGCCAATAAAGAGCCTTTATTTTTTAGGGAGTTGTACTGTATCTATTCTATTGCAAAATGCTAAGATAGCAACAAAGCCGAGCAGAAAGTCTTCCTAACCAAGTTTTCAGAGAGACGTCACAGAGAAATGGTCCAACATTTGATTAAAGAGTCTCTACGGTTCTTGACACTGACCCAGCAGACTGCGAACGGATAAAATGAGTCAGACTGATGACATTCAAGCAGAAAAAGATCCACCGTAGCATTGGTTTCTGAGGGGCCTGTTCCACCTGACACAACCCTGGGGGCATGCGGTGACCCTTTAGCTGATGACTTCATCACTTACAACATTGCTACTTTAGGTTCTGCTCATAGGAAACAGTTAAAGGAAAGCATAATTTGAATTGCATTGAGGAAAATGTCACATTAGATAAGCTTTCAACCAGAAAAGAAAGGTTTTTGAGTATGAGTAGAAAAGACTCTTTTACTTAGATTTGAGTGACTTGAGTTGCTTATTTACCTCATTAGGACATGCCAGGTAGCATTAGTGAATTTGCAATTAACTTCAATGCAGCAGGGAAGTGCAACAGAACAGTATACATCCTCATATGGAATGCATTTAAAGGAAAAATATTTTCGTAACAGTTGGAAATTTTAGATTTTAAGTGGATTAAGGAGACTGTATACCGTTTTCTCTCTCCTCTTTACAGAAGAACATCTGGATTCTGTTAGCTCTTTATGGACAATATTTCATTTCTGTCTCTCTCTGTCTTCTTGACGCTGCTTCTTTTGATTATCTGTATGTGCTAAAAAAAAGGGTCTGCTGGTTTTCTGTTTGTAAAACACAAGTTTTGTCTGAAGTATAAAAAAAGAAGAAGAAAATACACACACAAACATACAGATACAGTTTATTTAAAAGCATACATTTAACATGTCAATGCACTAATGCTCGCTGCTTTACCTCTTTGATCATTTATTCCTGGTATTGCATACCCAACTGTTATCAAAGCAATATCACTTTTTGTTTCATAAGCTCAACATCAAAAAGTAACCAAACATCATAGCACTTTTTTTGTATACTTGCAAATTTATTCTTTCAAATCAGATCCAAAAACTATAAAAAAAAATCTGTAGTTAATCGCATTTTGTACCATCCTATGAGCAGTTGGGTCTTACTACTGTATAGATAATGATTACAAGTATATGTGTCTTTGTTTCAATCGCTGTGTTTTTGTTCTCTGTTGGACATTTGATTAATGTGGATAGTTTTGGTTGTTTCAAGCACTCTGAAAAGCACTTTATAACCCCTGGCTGCTATCCTCTCTTACACTGTTGGTCTTGTTCTGGAATATCTGTCACCATCTTTAGTCTTCTGCCACCTTTCTTATTGACTTCCAACTCAAACAGTGAACTGTTTTCAGTCTCTTTCTGTTTTCTCCTTAACACCTTCCTGAAAAACCTCTCAAGCCACAGGATGGCAGTCCTTTTCATTAGCACACATTCTTGAATGGGCTTTATGAATATTTAGCATTTTATTCCTGTTGGGTATATGCAGTAAAGGCTACCGCATAATGTGTTTCCCTGGAGGCCTGCTGAGCTTGAGGACTAGACGTGGCTTCACCAAAATGGGGGTTTTGTTTGCCTAAATATTTCATTACCAAAGCGAGCCCTCGGTTCTGACTCGGGACACCATTCATTTTGATATTTGAGAGTCGAGTGTACCATCTCTTGAAGGAAAACAGGGGGCCAACGACTTTATCTTCAGGCAGAAGTTAAGACCCTTCATCTGGTAGCAATCTTTCTGTGAGCCTGCTTCATCCAACCACAGTCCAATTCATCAGAAACTGTCATCTGCCCATGGAATAGTGAAAAAAAAGTGAATGGATGGGGAGAGGACGTTGAGTGTAAACGTGGGGAGAAATAGATGATCTTTTAAAATGGAAAAACACCAACTCAGCTTTGCCATTTGCATGTAATTGCTTTAGGATGAAGCTGATGCAGGTCTGGATTTGTAAATGCGGTGTGTTTATTTTAAGACAAACTTGACCTCTTTAATGCGACATGAAACCTCTGGTCAGCAGTAACTGTCTGCTCATTATTCTTAAGAAAACAATGGCTTGTGAGGGTAATGAGGCTAATTTTGTCAAGCACTGTGCGTGGAGCTGATTGGGTCGGCCTTTTCATCTTGCACAGACTGTCACCATGCTCTGTTTGGTTAAAGTCGATTTAAATTGCTCACGAATTGCAGTGGCTCCTGAGAAAACAGTGTGAATAGGTGCAGGCTGTGATGAATGGCATACAGAAGATCAAAGATGGAATCCATATTACTTAGAGAGCATGTATTGCTGCATAGTAGTACTTCCAGATTTCAATTAGTAATTGCTAAAATATAGACTAATGATTATTATAACATATATGTAGACTGGTTTAAAAATTTTACCAGATACCAGTAAAATAAATAACTGTTACGCTATCAGCTGCAGTGTGCTCGCGCTCTTGCTTCCACACGGGCAGGCAGGACTTGGAGGCAGAAGTGCAATCAAACTTAGACATTTAATAAATGAAAACAGAAAACGCAACGAGCGATGCATGCACGAGCTGACATAAAACGTTAACGACAGACACTGAACATTCCAAAAGACACGGTTTAAATACAAGACACAATCTAAGGATAATGGGGAACACCTGGACACACACGGCTGGCAGGGAGTGAACACTAATGACAGAGGCGGAGTTACTAACGAGGCAGAGATATGAGGAAACGGGTATGTAAACAAACAAAGAGCACATGGACCAGAAAACATAAACACAGGCATGAGACACAGGACAGGTGTTACAATAGCATTCATTATGTAACTGTTGCATCAATATTCCGATTAGTGTTAATAGTTCATACAAATGAATAATATGCAGTAATTGTAGCATGATTGCATAAAACGTCTATTTCTTCTCTGCATTTCTTTTTATCTCTAGCTTGCTTCCTATTTTAGTTGTCTAACAGGCCTGGAAATGTATATTATGAATAAAGTAGGCTCTTTGACAAATAGTTTTTTTATAGAAGAGTTTGCTCATGCCATATCGGCAATATGAGTGTATTAATTATTAGTTTTTTTCAGGAGTAACTTTAATTGAGCATTAGGTGAAGGCAAATATAATGCACAGTAAATGTAAACATGAGAATATATATATATATATATATATATATATATGCAGACAGAATTTTTTAATTGAAGTTGGATTTATTTGATAAAATGATCTTAGCCATGGATGTTTTCAGTCAAAAGGTCTTATCGCTGCACTAGTACACTAGCTTTAAAATGAAACATAATAACTGACATCAAAGGCAGAGCATTAACCTGGAAATACCAATGGAGCAAAACCAGAGAAAGAAAGCTTTTTTCTTATAGTTTGAGTTTATTTGGGTCAAATCTAATGCAGCAAAGGACTATGGAAGTTTAAGATAGCCTGTAGCTATCAAAAAGATGTGAGCCAATCATATCCGCTTAGACTGAAAGACCTAAAGCACCAGGATCTAAAGTAATTTTAGCAGGTCTTGCGTAAAGATAAAACGCCCATCTCTGAACTTAATATCTGTCTGAGATGCACACAAAGACATCCGATATTAGCCATTAGAAAGTTTCTCGTCAAAGAAAAAGGGTAAGTTTAGTGCAGTCCTGCCCCTGGGGTTTGTGGGATACTGGACGTCTGCTCTAAGTTGTGCAATGGGGAGGAAATTAAGAGTCTCTTCGCAAAGCCGCCCAAAATGAGTCGGGCACGACAAGCATGCAAGGGCTCTTCTCACCAAAGCTCTGGGAGTCAATAGGCCAGAGATGGCCCTCTGTTATTAGTTAGAGGGAATAGACCCATGTCAGAAACCCAGCTGCCTGGCACCGAAACTAGAGATGGTGCACAGATTTCCCCTCCCTTATTACATATCTCCTGGGGAAAGCCAGGCAGTGCCAGAGGTTAATATCCTTCACTGAAGGCCTCGACCTCGAAGTGACAGACATCATGTCAGATGATACCAATGTGTACCACAAAAATCTCTCTCTAGTTCATAATATCTTTGTCTTCCCACACACCAGCATGTGAAACCTGCCTTTATACCATTTCCCATACTGACCAGGGTGATACTCGACCCTTTAAGAACTTTCCAGATATTACAACTTCAAGAACGATACTTTCATCCAGCTTTTAGTGGTTCTGTTGTCATAAGCAATTATGGATGGTGGAAGTGCAAAATTCGTCCATGGAGGAACATTCTTTAGACAAGGGTCAGGTTTTTCAATGGTACATTGCATAAGTTTTTAGCTTTCGCAAAAGGCAAACAATCACACGTTTCATGTAACAGCGTTGTTTGCCATTCAAAACACAACCGACAATTGCTTTTACATTCCAGCTAAGGTTGAATTGAGGTAGCTGACAGGAAGTAGATTTGCAGTTTATAATTGTGAAAGTTTCACAGTAAGGCTTATACAATACTTTATTACATGCTGACATGCAAGTCTACTTTGCAGCTGCCAGCATGTTGCCAGGATGTTACTGGTATGTTATAGACTGCTAGTAAGTTCACTTTTTTAAAATAAGGAAATAGAACAATATTCTTTCCATACAATGCAATTGAATGTGGTCTGGTGATGTTTTGAACACTATTCACTGTTGAATTTTTTTTTTTTTTGCAGTCATACTGGTTTGTAAGGAGTGAATAAATTATAACATTTTTGAGTTGACTACCCGTTTAACTAGATGACCTCAACAACAGGCTTAATTTGTCAAGAACATCAACCTCTTTTTCATTTTGTTTGTCCAGTGAAACATCTCGTGATTTCAC
>JAUCMT010000028.1:13831360-13853166 GCA_032357475.1 Enteromius thamalakanensis
AATAAAATCGCAATCGCAATATTAGTTCAAAAAATCGCAATATGATTATTTCGTCCATATTGCACAGCCCTAATTCTAATCTTTAAATGGAAACAAAACTAGTGTTTCTCTCTAAACGTCTGATGCAGGCAGTTTCAGAAGGCAAGAAAACAGTATTAAGCGTCAAATGCTGTTAAAAAAATGTTGATGTGTCATGTAAAACCAGAGAACTGCGAACATGGAACAAGTAGAGCGGATAAAACTGCACTATTTCCTATGAGAACCACAGTTAACTCTGTATTTGTGGATATTGTGTGGTCCAAGGAATTTAGTTTTTTTGGCCATTGCGTACAGACACTTTGTTTGAGGACTCGCTAGCACAGTCGCATACGTCCAGCCTCCTTAAAGTGTGTAGTTAAACGTGAGATATAGGCTGTCAGAAATAGTCTCTGTAAGCAGCAATAAATCAAGACAAGTGCTTTTTTCCGTGACTTTGTCAAGAGAAAGGCGAAGAAGCAGACCTGAAGTGATTTCCCTACCATAGCGGTTTCTATTCACATTATGTTGCGTTTCTTGGATGGACCTCTTTGTGAATGTACTCGTGAATGGACAAAAGTGCCGTGTCAGCGGTGTTCATGATTGATGAGGAGAAAAAATGCAAGAAACATTCCATCCACACAACATACGCACAATCTTGCATCTTACATCTCAACTGCCCTCACAACAAAACTCTGCATTTGGTTTAAAAGACAAAGAAACATATGAGCTGTAAGATGTATTGGTATTTTGGTCAGAATGTGTTATAAACACTGTTAAAAGTACAGCAGATGCCTGCAAACAGTACTCTTGCACATGTACTGGCTCCAATTAGGCATTTATGTGTTTTTAAAAAACTAGCTTTTGGGATATGCATAATTTCAGATTGTAAAAAGCTGAATGTATTTCATGTTCAAATGCAACTGGATGTCTTCATATACCATTATGAAAAATAAAACCTCGCTGTGACGGCCCAGTTGGATTTTAAATGCGGTTTTGAAGTTACTGAGAGATTAGCAGTGAAGGCTCAAAACTTTGGCCTCTATGTCAGCTCAACTCATCTTTAATTCAAGCAAACCGTCGGGATGACAGCTGTGGCCCTCCATTCTGTCTTAATGTATTATAAAAGTCCAGCCTCAACTCTTTAGCTCCTCACAGCTTTTATCTGGTGGTGTTGGACTGCTATTAGCCCTCGCTGTATACCAGAAATGAGACGTAATCCTCTTGAGTACCGGACCCCTTCCTGCTTCATACCCTTCACACACTTGATGCTGTTTTTTTTTTTCTTCTCAAAGCACATTGGCTATCATGTGAGACCTGAGTCTTTAACCCATCAAATGAGCTTAGGTTTTACTGGTGAGGCAAAGTGTGCTAGATCCCATGATTCATCGTTAATCCGTCTTTCTGTTCGTTTTTTCTTGATCTCTCTTTTTCTGTCGCTCACGAGCACAATGCACTTGTTCTTTGGGTGAGTTTAGTTTTTCCACTTAACACTTGCCTGTCCTGAGCACTTACAAGATGCATGTTCAAATCCCTCATTAGCCCCAATTCTGCTTTTTATAAGGACATTAGTTCCATGTGTTTTTTTTTGTTTTAGGAACTTTTTCTAAATTACTTATAGATTCCAGAATAATTGCAGACCTCTACTTTTCATTTAAAAAACCAAATGTGATAATAACAGTATCTTATGCTTCCAGTGAGCAGTTTAAAATAAACACAAGGAATTTGATATAAAGTTAATGTTTCATAACTTTTGCATACTGTATCTGCCATATTTTTTATATTACCTTATCCTCATATGGCAGTAATAGTAATAGTATGCAAGTCTTAGTGAACTGAAAGAAACCTTTAGGCAAAAATCTATTACATAATTCCATGTTTTTGAAAAAAAAAATTGCATTGTCATCAGTCGAGAGAAGTATTCATTCATTTTTAATTTTTGTAAAATGTTTTTATGCACATATTTAAATTAGTAAAAACATTTTAATACTAAAAAGTTTTTATAGTTAATTTTTTGTTATGTTTATTATGTGTGTTAATGCATGTTATATATATATATATATATATGTATATATTTATTTTCTGCTATACATAGTGATGTCTCACACGGTTTTGGGGCGAGTCTTACATTTAATTTAAAGAAGCGAATATGCTATTAGTGATGCTTTGGATTTAATAAACTAAACCCAAATTATATTATTCATAACATGTTATTTCAGTACAGAAAAAGAAAATAATGATGCATCGTCTCTTGTTATTAGAGACAGAACGGGACCTCCCAAGTTCACTGATCTAATGTTTTTATAGGTAGCGGTTAGTGACCTATGATGATTAGTACCGCCAACATGGCAATTAAATACAGTGCAGTGAGTGCAGTAGTCAATGTTAAATGGTGCTTCTTTACTTTTTTGGAAAATTCAGTGCTTTGGATTTGCAATTGCTGCTAAATTATTAAAGTTAACGGCGACCTAATATTGGCTCTCTGTAATTTGGGGTCATGTACTTGAGTTTTAATGTGGTTTAGTGTCTGTGACTAGTGGCTTCTCTTTGCCCCATCAGCAGATTTCCCCTGTAAGCCGGAAAAATAGAAAAACCATAATTTCCCCAAAGTGTTGCAAAGCTTCACTAGATTTCAGTCCAACACTCTCAAATCTTCCCGTAAGACCTGTAATTTCTGCAATGCCAACTGGAAGCTGGAACCCTCTTCCTTTAGTATTTTCTTCTTTGTCTACTGTTTGCTGATCTACTTAAGAGAAACATGTTTATGCATTGTTAAAAATAGAAAATAAATAAATAAACTGTTATTTTTTATTTGTAAATTAAGAAAATTTTTGTTAATTAAAAAAAATATATATATATTTGGGATCAGTAGACCCCTCAATATTTCTAGCAAGGCTGCATCCGGCTGAGGAAGCACATTGACAGTTTTATACCGAAAGGCCTGCATCGGAAAGAGGCTTCAGAAGCTGTCCCTACAAAGCCAGAACAAAACACGCACGGATACGGGCGCCTTTCATGTTACAGGTGCTTTAGAAATCTAGCCTGTTTACTGCTACTGATACGAAGACCATATGTAGCCTCACGTGGATGTCCATATAGAGGTGTATTACAGATGGCATAAATCTTCCTGTCTTGAGTTCTCTGCCTTCTCTGTTATGCACATTCATGCTTGTGCTTGAAGTATTAAAATGCAATTCACAGTATTGCGTAACTTGAGAACAGAATGATGGAAGTCAAGATAAAAGGAAAAGAGGAAGAGAAAAGGATGATCTCGGAGGAATGTGGGCTTAGCTGAACCATATGAACCCTAAAGGTCGGGAAAAATAGAATAAATAGTTTGTAATAAAATGTTTTTTAATTTCAAATTTATTTATATATATATATATTATTTAATTTAAGTTTTTTTTTTTTCCATTGATATTACATTATTTTTTATTTTATTTTTTTTAGCTTTTTTGTAATTTTTTAGTTACCTTAAAAACTAGAAGAAAAAAGTATCCCAAATACCAAAATACATCTGAAAGTTAGCTTTAACATAAACAATTGAACCGATTGTTATTTTATATTTATAATGCATTCAGTCTTATTGTAAATGAAATATACAGTAAAAATGCTTATTTTATAATCTTTCTTCAAAATGTAATAACTTTTTCGAAAACCATTTTTTGCGGATGTAACCGCAAAGTCCATATGGGCGAGGAGAACTAATATTACCCAATAACCATATCTTAGCCTAATGATCCAAGTGGTTCATCAGTGTATAATTTTTACTGATTATTTCATTTTATTTGGAAATATGTCTCATTACGGAGTTTTTAATGTTTGTGTGATCTTTAGGGTTTATATACAACTTCCTAGATTTCTTAAGATTCAGAATTCTAAGCTTCTAGGAAACAAAGACAAGGTATTTAGTGTGGTTGTCAGCGTTAACCTCATGGACATGTTCTCATTATTGCATCTCGACTCAATTAAATAGAAGTGGAAGAGGCCACTGAGTCAAGTTACGGGTCAAGTCTCTGGAGAGCTGCAAGCCGGCTGTCAGCAAGATTTTGAACATGTGTATAAGCTGAGATGGAAGGTGTTGCATGTTTTCTTGGAGATAACAATATATACTCTGATGTCTTAGCTCTAAACTTTACCATCTAAAGTCATTGGAGTGATGGATCACTCATAACAATAGAACAGGCTGTGATCGAGAGACACCAGGGTCAGTGAAAAAGAAATGTTTTTAGATGAAAAAGCCACTTCTGAAAAATGGCAAAGTAACAGTTGAATCTGATCCCAGCCTGGGACGGGGTTGTGTGGTTCAGACAATCCTCAAGGATTGTGAATTCATTCTGAAGGTTCTACTATAGGATTAGGCTTTAAACAGTACTGTCTCATATTAAGGCTGCAAAATTATATTTGTGCTCACTGAAAACTTTCCATTGCTGAATATCTCCTTTAATAATGGCTTGAGTCAAAGAGAAAGATCATTTGGTTTATTTAGAGGCAGGAGATATTGCATATACTTGGAAAAGTACCATCAAAAACCATATGATTTGCAGAACTTCACTACCATGACCATGACCTATGTCTATTGTGGTCTAGGTTTCACTACCAATTTAAAAGTGTAAGATTTGTAATAAATACTTTTATTAAGGATACATCAAATTTGTTTTTGTTTATTTTCTTTAAAAAATGTATTTTGAACTTCATGTTCATCAAAGAATCCTTAAAGAGATATATAATGGTTTCCTTAAAAATATTAAGCAGTACAACTACAAATATTTCTTAAGCATCAAATTAGCATATTATATTGTTGTTTTAAGGATCTGGTGACGGCTCAAAAACGGCTGCTGGTATACTTTTTTTTTATTCTACAAAATATTGAAATGGAACACTTACTGAATTAAAATTTAGTCATATTTTTTACTTTTTGATCAAATATATGCAGCCTGCTTTTAAACACTGACCTCAAACTTTTAAATGTTATTGTTTTTTAAAAAGTCATATCCCAAGGTGCAATAATTCAAGAAAATGTTAGTTGTGTTATTTTCCGGTTCTTGCATTACCGTTCTTTGTAGAAACTGATCTGGACTTCCCAGCTATCCTCTCTCGTTGCAGGTAGATACAGACACCCACCATGTGGTACTTGCTTCGGTCGCACATAAAAGACAGAATGGATTGTGTTGGGGTTAAAGGTCGAAGGGGGCAGGTGGCCGTTTAGCTGACCTCTGATCCCAGACCTCACATGGCAGTCACACCCACGACTGATTCGATTAGAACATAAACTAGAATATAAAACATAACCGAGCACTTAGCCTTTGCAGAGGGACAGCTAAACTGTTTTATATCATTAAATGGGTTCATTATTCAGTTCCCTGACATGTCTTATCTCTTTAAAATAATAAATAGTCAAAACCACAGTCACACATTATATTTATGTGTTTTTAAAAGCCTTAGGTGAGATTGTGATTTGTACTGGTTTATATACACAGAGATAATGTGAATGCTATGTCACCGAATTAATATTCATGAGCCAATCGGATCATTTACAGAGTGCTCCTACTTTCCTGGCTGCACATATGAACCCTGAAATACTTTCATTGATTTATCTCTTTTTTTTTCTGTAGAGAATGGGTCATGATCCTTGCTTGTGTCTGACATTCTCTGGTAGTGTGTGATCAGATAAAACGTTATATCATCAGATCTGCGATGCATCAGAGTGTGTGAACGCCCTGTTGTGCCTCAGTTTGTTTATCATATGTTATCGCCCCACGTACCATTAAGCAATCTGATAAATGATGCAGAGCATGCAGACTTCTTATTTACACAGTTTTGCTAAAGGTTTGTAACATCTCTCACTGCAAGCAGCTCTGAACCGCAGAGGACATAGTTCATAATGTTATACTTATTAACATCACTTACCTACAGTGAATGGGTGCCGTCAGTATGAGAGTGTTTTAGTATGAAACAATTACAACAAAATCATCTACATCTTGGATGGCCTGATTATGAGGGAATTTTCACTTTTGGGTGAATTATTCCTTTAATCCACATAAAAAAATAAAATCAGAATGACATTTTAATTGTTTTCACAGCTGCTTAAACCATCTTTTAGACATCTTCTGGATATTGCAGACACAGACCTATAATAACGGTCATATCCTTTTACAGTTGAACTCAAAAGTATTTATTGCCATCATGTACTCATGGCTGACCCGCAGGTTAAGTGCATTTGGCTTTGCTTTTTGAAAGCTTAGCAGATAGTTTGTATGTACAAATTCCATATTCACAAGAATCATGAATCAGAATCAGATCTGTTTATTTTAATATAAGCAGGCTTATACATCAGAAGCAAGTCGATCCTTAGGATAGTCATCACTAACGATGGAAGAAAAGCACTCATGTTATATCATCCATATAGAGACAGAAACCATAAGACAGTGCTACAGAAACAAAAAATCTTTAAGTGTTTAAATGTAAAATATAAGTGATAATTTTATCTAAAGTAAACTTTAAATCCCGAAAGAGTGATAACGCGATGGAATGGGAGGATGCTAAAGATTTGAGGATGTTTTATGTGAGTGTGGACCAGGACAGGAGAGATTGTTTTTAAGATGCTTCAAGAAGTGCATCATATCAGTGACAGGTGAATTAAGTGATGTTGAGTGTTTGTTAGGCTAGTCTAGTTGATCTAGGATGAAGTGCATCCAAAGTCAAAACTGCATGCATGAAAACAGTACTACAAGGTTTCGAATACTCAAAATAATTCCAGAGGTTTTATTACCTTTTATTTTAGCTATTTTTGTTCACAAACTTTAAAAAATAACAAATTAAATAGCTGTTCGATAGAATAGATAGAGTCAGTACTAGAACAACATGAGTGTAAGTCATCATACTGTATAGTTTTTCATTTTTGGATGACCTACCCCCCTAAGAAAGAGCTGTCTTCATGCTACAAGGATTGAAATCCCCCACAAGGAAAAAACCCATAACAAAGTAAAGCATTTCCAGGACTTCAAGTCTCCTGCATTGCTTTTGTATTTTTCTAGGGTAAGATATATATACGCACACATACATACGCTGATATAAACATAGTGTAAAGTTTGCAGGGAGAGTCAAAGGTTGTGCAAAAGATGTTAAATATTTCAGATCTGAAGTGCAGTGGCTAGAAATAGCAGTTCTATCTGGGCACCAGCTGTTGTTTCGTGAGAAAACACACCATTTCTTTTTGTTTTCTCACTGAAGAGGGGGCTAGGATCTGCCTGAAGCAGCTGGACCAGAACACTAGTTCTGTATAACAAAGCACAGAATTGTGTGTGTTTTACCACAGCACTAAAAAAATAGTTTTACTCAGCAGTGATGTTGACATCTTCAACCATTAAATGCATCTTCAAGAGTTTTGATGTTCTTGGCTGGTTCAAGTTGGTCTAGGTGGTCTCTAGATGTGGCAAACTGGTTTCTAGCTGGTTGGTCAGTTTAAAAAACTCCTTTAAAACAAGACCAGACTGGGAGACCATCTAAGTAAGACAGGTAAACCATCTTAGGCTGTTTTGTTTTAGCAAGGGATGCAATAATTGGCAGATTCTGAAGCACAAACTCTATCTCTGAGCTTTTGGAGCTTTTCATGAGTGTGAAAAATAGCATTGTGGCAACAAAAACCAGAAGTTAACACGTAGCAGAGATTGTAAACTCTCTGTCTGCCAATACAGTGAAACTCGGATGACTGAAATGTCAGAGGGAATGCATCAAACTACACTGTTGTTGATAGGCTACTCTGTTTTTTGGATTTATTTGTCAAGAGAGTGATTTATTCGTCTCCTCTCACTTATATATATTACGTAAAGTTTATTTTACAATATCATTATTCAATTAACACAGTATATAATGAAAGAAGTGTGCTTGTATTTAAGTGAAAATAGCGTAAATTACATTCTGATCACTCATCATTGTAAGTGTTTGGGCTTAAGTGAAATATTTCACTGTGTAACGTGTGCACAAGTTCATAAATGGGTGCATTGATGCAGACAGCTTAATTATTATATAGTTTTCCATTTTTAAACGTATTTGCAGCTGTGCTCGGCTTGTACATACAAATGTGCATTAGTCACCTCATCTATCATAATCCACACCACCCAGATTCGTGTCACACCTTATAATATGCCAAATATCAATGCTTTCCAAGATGTAAGAAACTGTGAATCTTTATCGCATGTTTTTTTTTAATACAGGACGTCTATCGGCGGATTCAGCTTTTCGTGTCGCTTTTAAAAGCAACTTCATCGTCCTTTTTCACAGAGGTCATTATTCCTCTAGTGACCATGTGTAGGCTGCTAAATGAATAGTCTGTTTACTTGCTCGAACAAGTGCCAGCGAAACTGAAGAAATTGATCTAAACACACTCTGGCCTGGGCCGTCTCCTTCACCAAACTGTGTGTTTTTTTATACTCGACCCTGGCTTGAACCGGAGGAGGAATGACCTCCGCTGGGACCATCCCACTGCTCTAAAAACAGTCGTCTGAGGGCTGCGGCCCAGAGCGTCGTAGCACGGCTTGGCACACGCCAGTAAGTAGCCCCAGCGGGCCTCACAGAGAGCCGTGTTTATCGGCCGGTGGCACGGGCCCATGTGTGTTTATAGGGACGACTCCAGAGAGCTGATATTAACTGTGTGAGCTAAACAGTTATTTTAAAATGATAGTATCCGGCCCGCCACACACAATAAGGGCCCTCTGTGACAAATGCTGCTGATTCAGATCTTAACTTGTTTAAGGGTCGTTCTGCACCTTAATTACACATATATTGTTTTTGAGATTAAAAGATGTGGACGAAAATTATGGACAGGCAGGATAAAAGAAACTTGGAATGGGTAATGATAGCTTTGTTTAAAGTGGCCCTTTCATAGCATTTTGAATATTGCCTTTCATGCAATGTGTAATGGAGAAATATGTGACTGCAAATAGTGAGAATCATGATTAATCATGCCCCCAATTTTTTTTTTGTTTACATATTATATATGTGTGTACTGTGTATATTTATTGTGTGTGTGTATATATATATATATTATATATATATATATAATATTTATTTATTTATGTTATTTATGTATTAAAATATGTATGTTATTGTAAATAATATAAATATATACATGTGAATATTTTCAAAATATACTATTTAATATTTATATATATTAAAAATATTCACATGTATTTATATTAATTTTATTTACAATAACATACATATTTTAATATATAAATAACATAAATAAATAAATCTTGGGGAGTTAAAAAAATACTTGCTCCTGAAAGGTGACTCTTGGTGACTCTTATAAAAAGGTGATTTTATTTGGACCGGCTGACTCCACTGAATCACAGTATGATAAATAATAGATGTTTATTTCAAAAAAGGAAACTATGGCAATGGGAATATCGTTTCCAACACATGCTGACAAAGTAGGCTATCTGACCAATCAGATCAGAGAAGGCTCACTGAAACGAGGGGTTTAGAGAAATTGAATCTTAGAATTGCTTCAGATGAATCATTGAGGTGATATTAAATTAATATTTTGAGAAAGCGAAACCTTGCATGTATGTTAACCTATTGTAGGAGACTCCCAAAACAATATTAGGAACCTTAAAAATCGCATAATAGAAAACTTTAAAGTGTACCAGAAATGTTAGATGTTATATGAATCTTGAAGAAAATAGGTAATGTCTAATCACTAATCTAAAGAGAAGTTAATTGTTTAATTTTGTTTATATAATTCTTTTATCAATGATTTTATTTTTTAGAATTTAGCTTAATATTTTAGGTTTTCATTTTACTTTATTTAATTGTAGTAGTTTTATTATTAATTGTAATATTATTTTTAACGTGTCTTTTAGGTTTAGTTCATTTTTTATTTATAGGTTTAACTTTTATACTTTTTTGTGCTTCAACTCAAAATAAACTAACTAGGGAACATTTCTCATTTTTGTTTTTCATTTTATATTTACATTTTAGAAATGAAACAAAACGTTTTTCATAGTTTTAGTAACTAATGATAACCTTGATATATATTCAGTGTATTTAAAATATTGAACATATTAAATATATTTTATCATTTGGATCAAAACCAACTATTTGTTTTACAGCTGACACTCCATTTAGATTTAAGCTCATCTTATTTACTGAAAACCTTGACTTCTCATGCAATTGTGACTTTCTTTTGTTTGTGAAACCCCCCAAAAATATATATTTATAAAGATGTTTTTGTCCATGTTATCAAAGTCAACAAAGTCTTAAATAATGCTGAACTCCATTGTATGAAAACCCACAAGACATTTTGTGTGAGTGAGTGTGAAGAAAAATCTTCACAGAAGAAAGAAACCAAAACCAAATGGGATTTTAAACAGAATTGTGGTGTAAACAGCAGTTTTCATTCCCATACTATGCAGCAAGCTGTGCTCAGTGTGCCAGTTTGTGATGAACTTGAGGCAAGCGAGTTCTTTTCTCTCCAGCAGAGACTGTGATTAAAGCCTGCTGAAATTAAAGAGCGTGTTTGTGAAGTGGTCTCCAGGTCCCTGTGCAACAGTAAAGCACCTTTCCATTGTCATATGCATCTGGACCATGAAGTGCCTGAAGCCACAGAGAGAAAGCAAGACTTTACTGCATCCCATTTCAAAAAACTTGTTGTTTCAGAGTGTCATGTACTGTAGAAACAATGGAATCATGGAATATTCTGCTCAGGGAACATTTCTATAGAAGTTGATGAGGTCAGATGTGAATAGAAATATTTCGAGCCTCACATGTAAGCTGGAGCTTGTCTTAGTTTTAATGTCTCCTCTCTCTCTATTTCTACCAATAAAGTGGCACAAAGGTATTTAAAAGATATGGAAAACTATCTAGAAAATGTAATTTGTGCATGTAACTTGGAAGCACAATTCCAAGATTGTCTGTGAGGTTTTCAGGGTGTTTAGCATGTAACATCTTAAGTGTGTTGATATGGTGTTGTGGTCTGTTTTCTCATCACACGTTTCGAGTCAAATTATACACCATAGTTTAAAATGTGTAGTTATTGCTTAGTTTGAATTACATGTTTGTTGACAGCTGTAAAGCGAAAACATTAAATCTTTTATAGAAGGATGGAAATGCATTTAAATTCATATCTTTCTTGGCATGTTTTTAAGTCTGAATTACTTTTCCTTTAAACTCGCAATAGCCGTTTTTCGATAAATAAGACCCATACCACAGAGAAATGAGCCTAATTTTTGTGGGCATTGTTGATTTTGTTTGTTTTCTCATAAATATATGCTTTGAAAGTTGATTTACAAATTGAAAACAACCATGAACAAATCAAAAACATCTGGCCATGACAGCAACCCAGCATTCATGTGTCTTTAGGACGAGAACACAATCATTGCTATAACTCAAAAACACACTCAAAAGCAGATGCCGTATACTGTATATAATTTATATAAGCTGATAACGGAACGGCATAATGGAAACAGATGAAAAGATTAATGTTTCAAATAATTTCCACTTTTATGGTAAAATAAACATAGATATTATTCTTGCTTACATAGCATATATGAGTGTACTGTTTATATTTATTATATATATATATATATATATATATATTTAAGAAAGTGTTATGTTTATATATTAAATATATTTATATTGATAAATATTTTGAATATATGCTGTGTGTGTGTTTATATATACATAATAAATATACACAGTGCATATAATATGTAAACAAAAACATTTATTTTCATATATTATTTTTATTATTCATTTGACATATAATATAATTTTACATTTATTATAAATTTCCCTTCTTTTAAAAAGAAGAAAATAATGTAAACTTTATAGTCTTGCCAAAATATACACAAAAGGGGTTGGTTTTATTGGGAGAAGAACAATTGACAAATAAATATATATATTTGGGTCTCCTAATAAAAATGTCAAATTTTCATATTGCTGTGTTTTGGGAAAATTTTCCATTAGATGAAATCTAGTATCCCCAGGATAGCAATATGCTAATTATTACACAGTCAGTAGCCACTTACAGCTCACTTTGAAAGGAAAATAGAAAGTAGACAACCTGATCTGGCTCCCTCTGCTGTGCTGTTCAACATTAATACCAGGCCAGATTGAGTTCAGGAGAAACGGCTATTAGCTCTTGCCTTGAGGACATTTATGAGTGATGTGGCCAGTGACTCCTACTGACCAGCATCTAAAATGACATTTAACTGAAAGCAATATATCTGGTAGTCAAATGATGTGTACGTAATGTCAAGTCCACTTACATTCCATGTATTTTCATGTAAGCCACAGACAATTTTACCACTTTCATACTTTAAAGCACTGACCGTACTACATTTGACCTGTATAAAAGCTGTGCTCCATGACTTTTTTTCAAGGAAGGCATGTGAAGGCCGCAATCCATCGGAAAAACCCTGCTGTTCTCTGCAGCTGGCCTCTCAACAACCCATCCGACACGGGTGCCAGGCGGCAGGGCTGCGGGTGGAATTTGCTACCGTGTGCGTGTTGTGTTTGTGCTCGCAGTCCTCCGAGGGAGTTATTGACCAGCGGAGCGGTGCCATAAGCCACATCAGTACCGTTAGATCCCATAGAGAGCATGGTTCGCATTATTCCATCTTTGCTGACATCCCTTCAGCATCCCACTAAACTATCAGTGCAATTCATCTGGGTTCATTCAAGTTTCTGAGGAGTGGAGTTGGTTTACAGCTTCAAAGGCAACATTGTTTAATGATATGGCTAAAAAAATAAGCTATTTGGTCCTCTTTTTTTCCAAATGAGTGCTGTGGAAAAAAAATAGGAATTAATTAAATTCACACTTGTTTTAGTTTTTAGTTTTTTATTATTTATTATATTTTATTTTATTATAACATCAATATCCACATACTCTTAGCAGGTTACTGTTTCAGTATAATCACCATCTCATATGATTTTGCCATTTCCTTTCTTGTCTTTTTTAACAAAAACATAGGCGTCATGCTTGTGTAAATGAGCCATGTCTTTTATGTGCCTTTTCAAAAATAACCGGTGGGGCCATTGAACTGACAGTGATTGGGACACAGAGCTTCCTCTGATGCACAAGGCGTGATGGGGTCAGTGCAAAGGGTCACCCGGCGTACATTTCCAGAGGTGCTTTTGGCATGTTTATTGTTCCTGTTAAAATGACCACGGGAAGTGCTTGGTGTTTTAATTCTCACAGGGAAGATTTGTCAGAGGTGGCACGAGTCTTAGTTTGGATAGGGTTGGCTTCCTGCTCACTCTGAGCTTCAATAGACCTTAGAGAGGTCAATAGTAAACACAGCCAGCTCTTAAAAACATCTTATACCAGTAGATTACCTGCCTGTAAAGAAGAACCTCATCAAAAGCTGTAATAACGGTCTGCATGATTTAATGATATATAAAAGTTAAAAAAAGTAAGTTCTAACATAAATATTTATGTGTAATAAATTCTGGGGAAATTACGCAGTACAAAACTGATCTTCAGTTAATTTGACATAAATTTTAGTAATAAATCAGCATATATATATATATATATAGTATCTATGTATAGACTATGTAAAATATATATAAGTGACGTTTTGGAAATAAAAAGTTTCGTGAGGAAGCGCTGGACGAATCGTTCACAGCTGGCACAGCATTACCTAATCAAGCTCCTTGTTACACCTGTCCAATCAAAATCCTCCTACCTACTATAAATAAACCCCTTCTCCTTCTCTCTCACCCTCGTCCTTTATTGTAATGCACAATTAAAACATTTTTTTAAAAATCTATTTAAAATATTTTTTATATTTTATATAAGATTTTTTTTAAAAGGATATAGTACGTGAGTCATATGGACATCTGGTCAGATCTTTTTAGGTTCTTGTTCTTTTTAGATCCTTCTGGACATGCTCGTTGTGAATTTATTATAAATCGTGCTATGGAAAGAGCTAAAAGATAATTTCTCTGTTTTATGGGGGGAAAAAAACTGCCTCCAGGTTTGGAAAATCATGAGGGAGAATAATTACTGTCTGACAGAATTTTCATTTTTGAATCTAATTTGATCTCTTGACTAAACTGTGCAGACATTGTCAGCAGATCAGTGTTTATTCAAATGCATTTTTTAACATTCATTTAAATGTCACATTCTCTGAAAGCACATCAAGTTATTATTACCCCGAGTCCATTTTGAGCCCATAACTCCTCTTGCAGCCATTAACCCCTCTGTCTCTGCTTCTCCTCTCTGAGATCCCCAATCTATCACTTTTCTCCGTACATGGTTTGATGCCTTAATCACCTCCAGCTGCGAAGGCCAGATGAAAGACAAACACTCACAGTTATGGAGACATGAGAGAAAACGGGGAAACCGTACTCTATAGTCCCTCCGCACCGGTCCTCCTGGTGTCATTAGTCCTCTTTATGCTGAATTGGCCCTTCTGTGATCTTCTGCCAAAAATCTGCACCTTACCCCACCCTATAGTACCTGCTGCTACCCCTCCCCGTCACCGCCAAGGCCAGAGATGAAAAGCTCGAAGCTGTGTTATTTTAGAAACCAACACCTTTCAAAATTCTTCCAAGCCCAATATTTACATCCAAAACTCCGGCCTTTACACCGTACCTGACATAAATTGCGGTCGACTACCAGAATACAAGTCTGCATCTGATAAAAACGCGAAACATGACCAGTCCGTGTCAGCTGCTTCTTTCCACCAGAGACTTTTTGACTCTTTCTGGACATTTCCTGATGATAGCGTCCTGGCGGGCGGCTCGTACCGGTATGGAGCCCCGCTTCCTTGCATGAAGAAATAATTAGAGCGCTCAGTGATCTTGACATGTATATGATGTTTTACAGGCATCCCATTATACTGCAGATCCCTTTTAATGGACATCTGGAGAGTGCCGCGTACTTCACAGATCTGGAGGAGCGCTCTGATGATGTCATGCTGATCCATTACTCAAAGGAAGGAAATATGTACAAATGATGTTTGCCAATACGAAAGCGCCATATTGCGCCCATCGACAGCTTGTACTGAGGTGTTACGTTGCAGTAGATGCAGGTCACGGTGACCTTTGGGGTTACTGCCAGCCACTTGAAAGCTCATCATATAAAACAATCACTATGAAGAGAATGCATCTGGTATGTTTCAGAACACGTGTCTGTGTTATGTTATTTGCTGTTTTTGCCTAAAGGGACATCCATTGGTGATTTTTGAGCAATGCTTGGCAGTGAGTGAATGCAGTGAATCTGTTATGCTTTATCAAGCTGTAAGCTATTTTGACAACAGGGTCAAGATGTGATTATCAGGAAAAACTGTGATAAACAGCAGGATTTAAAGGGATAGTTCAGTTTAAATGGACTATTCTATCATCGTTGATTCACTGCCATCTCATTTAAACACCATGGAACACAAAATGAGATATAATTTAACGAATATCTGCATCAAGTACAGTGGCAGTGTACATCATAACTCATATCAATGATTAAAGCTATGCTGCTTGTGTCTGAAACCCAACCCAAATTGTAATCATTTATACTTTAATCATGATGACCACTATTAGCTATTCTGTTGTCTGCAATCCAGCACTTTTCAGTTCAGAGGTGGCAGGAATGCAACATTTGCATTAAAGAAGCAGGCGAACAATTCCATTCATCATTCAATCAGACATTCATTAAAATTTAGTTTGATATTTCAGATATATCTCAGAAGAAAGCGAGCCACGTGGGGTTGGAATGGCATGAGTGTGAATAAATCATAGATTAGGTAAATAGATTAAAGTTATTAGTTTTGCTATTAAAATATATATGAAATAATTATAACCTGTCGCTCCAAGTCATAAGGCATTTGCTATGATAGAAAAAGATGCATGTCATAACATTTAGTTTAGGTGTTCTAAACACCAAGTTTATTATATTTTATAAAAGAGCCACTGTGGTTTCCCTAGAGGCTACAACTTCCATTTGGGTTCCAATTTTGCACCAATATTTGAAGTAAAATAAATTTGCAACATGGATGAAAAAAAGAATGCCAACTCACTGGTAGATTTATTTTTGTAGTCTCTGTCTTTAACAAGCAAGATGTGTTACATGTCAGATGCTTCAGCTCTGTGGCTGTAATGAGCCGAAGGGATGTGCGGCTTTCAACGGGCCGCCGGTCAAGTGAGCCAGAAAGTAGTAGGAGGTATTCTGTTTCCCCCTCCTCCTCAGCTCTCTGAAGTCATGCCAGGAAGAAAAAGAGAGAGATCGCTCAATAAACAGCTGTAATAACTCATAGCATGTCCTTCAATATATATCAGTCCATGTCTTTCTGTCCCCTTTCAGCACTGCCTGTCAGTCACACACATCTCTTTACACTTCCATCCATCTCTATTTTTACTCAGTCCAGTATGTATCCATCAGTCATTGTTCTTGCATGTCCTCCCGTGGGTTTTAGATCTGTTCATCAGTGTGCTGTTTTTGTCTGTCTGAAGTCATATGATGTGAATGATAGCTTCAATAAAATGCTGTATTGAAATTATTGGGAGCATAGTATGTTTATGGTGTGCTTGGCTTTGTCTGTAAGTATCCTTCCGAGAAAAGAATGTGCTGTTTTCTGTTTGATCTCTTATCTTCCCCGCTATGGAATGAAATGAGATATAGCACCAGGTTGAAAATATGAAAGCCATATTGTGGCTTAAACTGAGAGGATATTAACTCTGGATTTCAGACAATACCTTGTATTTAAACACTACTTTTAAACGAGATTATTTAGAGAATTTTATATATATATTTCTTTCTATCTGCTCTTTTATTTTAATGTTTAATAGCTTGTCTTTTTTCCCTAGTTGTTTAACCGTTTCGTGTTTGTCATTGATATATTTAAAGTGCTTTTTGGTCCTTTTTTTTGTTTGACAGTCTCAAACCCCAACTACTTTCATTGTACTGCAAATAACTGCTTTGAAATTGAGCTATTTTTATTTTGAACTTTTGTTAGTTCCTGTATTGTGTTTTAGCCTTTTATAGTTTCCCAACTAAACCGCACTTCCCATATGCGCGCTTCTCTTGCTGCAAGTTTGTGCAACATTTAAATGAAACCAAGTATTTCTTTCGGTTAAAACTTTTGACATTAGCTGCAAAGAAGGCGAGATGTTTGAAACTGAGCTCTTTTACGTGAGATCACGCTGTTTCAGTTGGATCACTCTGTGGGTTGCTTGTTATTTAAGCAAAGTCACCACTGTACTCTCCCCGTGTCATGTTTGTGTAAGACATGTCTCTCCAGATGACCCGAGTGCCAAGTTACACCAACTCGCTGTCTTGTATCGCTGTTATTTGGGGGTTTTGTCTGTGTTTGGCTGATGTAATCTTTGGTTTTATGTTTATTGATGTCTTCACTGAGAAGATTAGTAGTACAGTACGGGCTTTGCTAAAGCATATTTGTCTGACACACTCTGATTGGCTTGTTAGCAAGGTCACAAACTGTTCTGTCGACTACAGTGTTTAGTTTGGCTGTGAAAGCTTCCTGATCAGATGGTTCGGTGTTGAATGCTGTAAGATGGTTTGTTTGAATAGGAACGTGCCACAGAATTCAATGAATCAGTTCTGCATGCTAAATGAGCTACACGTAGCAAATCTACTTATCTTGTACCAATTTTGGATGATAGATCTTGAACTGCTTTTGAAAAAAAAGCATGAAAATTGTCCTACAGAACAGTTTCACAGTCCTCTATCAATCAACAAACCATGCAATATTGTGATAATACGACCAACTTATAGGTGACCTTGAGTCAGTGGTTTGTCGAAAGACGTTTTACAGACATCCAAGTAAAAGTGTGCATTTTCATTCCTAGGTGGTCAATTAGCAAATCAGAAACCTTCGTTGTCCTATACAGCAGTTCCTCTTGGGAAAGCATCAGTCAGGTTTCTCAGTTATACATTAGTCACTAAATGAGCTGTGTAGCCTTGAAAAAACCCAATGCAGTGAAACAAGATCCATTGCATTAGCGAAAACGAATGAGAACTGGACAAGCTTATTCTTTCTCCCTATTAATCTTATATTCGCTTACTTGAATGTTTCTTTTTCTCCCCAAAAAAAGGAGTCAAGAGGAATGGTGGGTGAACCACAAAACTCTACAAGTTAGCATTGGATTCCTTTGGCTTGTTTCTCAGTAACAGTTCGCCCAGCCAAAGTCTCACTTGGCTCGATCAGGGCGGTTCGCATCTTTCGCTCGCACAAGGAGAGAGACAAGGGAACCGTTAGAGCTCCAGAATGTGTCCAACGTCCTCACTCTTGCCTCACTTTCACACCCTGAAAAGAAATTATGTATGACATTTAAACCACACTTAATTTAAATACAGAACCTCAGTTTGTTTGAGTATCCCAAGACAGTAAAATAAACAAAAAAAAAAGAATTTGGGGGTGGGACTTACAGTTTGTACAACCAATGTCAGGCCGAGAAATGTGTTTGAATGTTTGGAAATCACTTCAGTAATGCAGAAATTACACATTTTAGTTTAGTTAAGAAAGGTATTAGGTGAAATTCAGTATTTTAAATCATCTAGATTTTGCATGCTGTAGGCGTGTCTGTGTCTCCATGAGTTACGGTGTGGAAAAGCACAGAGGATTTAGCAGAGATTACGAGAAAGCAGCGCTAGCACACTTTGACCCACTTATGATTCAGTCAAGATTGAGATTTCACTAAACTTCTTATGAACTGTTATTGCACTGGCAAAGGCAACCCAGTTCTTAAACAGAACATCCCCAAATCCTTCGGCTCCTGTGTGTGAACACACGTAGATGCCTATTTTTGTGTTTGCATGCACTTTAGGTGCCCCCTTTAGGACTCGAAAAGACAATCATTCAATCAGTCATCATGATTACTGGCATCTCACCACATATTCAAACACACTCTAAAAATTACGAGCTTGGGTTTCTCCCCATTTTTGAGAAGCCACTTTTATCCTTTTTGTGGGCGAGATGGAAAAAGAAACTCAATCCCACTTCTGGTTTCAGTCTTTCACCTTTGAAGCTTTTACGTGCTTAATACCAATTGTTTCCCATCGACTTATTGCATGTACCATACCTATAGTCAACCTGACAGATGTTTGTTGAGTACAGTAATAAATACATGATTTCTTATTGTGACCAACATGCCTTCTTTTCTGTTCAAGCAGCGCTGTAACCGAGAGGAAATATTTATCTTACAGTGCTGCTTTGAAACTCTTTAGTTGGACTACATTGAGACCCACAAATCCCCCAGACGTTTCCCAGCTTTCTCTGCCCAAGCCAGGCTTTTATGGAAAATGGCTTTGTCCATGAAGCAGATCCTTGGTCAAACTGCCCCTTACACGGTTTATTACCTCAAGCTCTCACTGTTCAGGCCTCAGGCGTCCAACTTCTGTCAAGCTAGCATGAGGGGAATAAAGATAGGTAGTGTGGTGCGGTGCGGTGTTTATGAATATTGTGCTCCCCCCTTGCTCGGTTGTAAAATATCAGGGTTTGCTTCAGGGGCTTGGATGGTTAAAAGGTGGAACATCTCTCCACTGTGGGCTGAGACTTCTTGTCTTCATGATTATTTTTCCTACACTTGCTCCACAGGCTCTGCCAGAAGGCAATCTCAGACTCGGATACCATCATCTCAATGTCATTAGGTTCTGTTTGCACAGTTTCAGCCGTCATCCATGCCAGACGGCTCATGGCCGAAATGTAATGTTGTTTGAGAGTTGGTAAATGTCAGCCGAAGTTGGATTTTTCCTTTTATTTGATGAATAAGAAGCTGAATAGAGAGTCATTTCACTTTCCGTATTTGCGTGGAATGGCATTTAATTTTCTCTCAGATAGTCATCACCTCTATACAAGTCTGTCTTTCTTTCTCTCTCTCTAGTTCCATTTGTTTATCTGTCTGATGTTCTCTCTTGAGCTGTGTGCTGTGGCTGTGAAAGTCTTTATGTCTGCTAGCTGCCAGTAGCTTCCCTCCTTTTGGCTTGATTGCTTAAACCCAAGTGGAGCAGAAGAGCTCTCCATTTACTCTCTTAGTTTACCGCAGTATATGTACCTGCCGCAGAGCACCAGAGCAACGTTTGAATGCCAAGGGCAGTGAACCAAGTTAGATAAATGTGTTCAGTGGTATTGCTGGCTCAGTGGAGTCGCAGGTTTATTTGTGACAGGAAAGTGCTGATTGTTGTTGGAATATAAAATGAAGGATATAAAATATGTATTTCAATATATATTTAATACAATTTTTAAATTTTTTATAGTTTTTTTTTTTACTTTACTTTCACCATTGTATTACAATGCACATACACGTATCCTGAAGATCAAATGACTTGATTTCACAATTTCTCATTGCGCTGTGAAAGTACCAGCATTTTGACTGATGTTTTAATATCGAGTCTTATTTATGTACTTAACTGTCGTTTAATTTCTGTTTTATTTTAACTGGTTTTAAATTAACCTTGGATTTAATAATCTGTCTACATTTGTACCGAGATGTTTTAAGGAAAATATTTGTTGGTTAATATTAATATTTTTTTTCAAAGTATTAACATATTTAAATGTATAAATATACTTTTTAGAAATTAATTTTTTTTTTTACAAAAAAAAAAAAAATTTAATAAAAAACTATATTGTAAACATGCCATAAATATTTTGTATGTAGATAAATTTTACTTTACTTTTTATTTACTTTTTTTTACATTTGTAATTTATTTGGTAACAGTTGGTTTTAAAAAAAAAAGGATTTTATGCTACTGATTTGATATAAGTTCTTACATAATTATTCCTATTCAGTATAAAGACAATCATTGTTTAATATAAATAAAGGTCAGGACCTTTGATTAAATACACTGTAAGTGTCTGGCTTCTCTCCTTAACCTTGTACATTTGGCTTTAACATTAATCTATTGTGTTCTCTTCTCTTCCAGGTTACAGCTACTGATGCGGATGGTGGCTCTTTTGGCTCCATCTCCTACTCTCTGGGCTCTGGTCCAGGCAGTCTGACCCCGTCTCAGTTCACCGTTGGCAAGCACAATGGACAGATCTGTACTACCACCAGCATGGATCGTGACCAGGGACCAGCCAACTACGACTTCACCGTCACAGCTGTGGATGGGGTGAGTGTCCAGTGATTCCCAGCAGCCACATATCCTCTCCAATTCAATTGTGACATCAACTGTGACTGGATTATTTTCAGAAGTGCAAATAATGTCTACTTAGAAAAGCCAGTGAGGAAAAAATCGCCTGCATAGTAATTGTTCAGTAGCGGTTAAGCATCCTGTGCCTAACTAATACTTTAAAGCGCCAGGCGTTCAAGAAAGGAAATTTCAGGAGACACATTAAAGCAATCAAGGGCAGCTTGGCCCTAAAGAGCATCAGCTTGTAATATTTAATAAGTTGAGGCTTTTCCTGACATGCCATTTGCTCCATATGGGATGCCAGGCGGGCAAGATGTTTAGCAGCAAGAATCGTATCCCACATGTACACTGTGCCCTTGGCAGATTGCAGTTCTCTACAGGGAATATAACCAATATATTTCCTTCCTAAAAGTAGCCTTTGAAATGTTTCAGTGTTTCTTGCACATTTTAATCCAAATATTTTGCCTGGTGTATTGTGAATTGTGTTTCCTTTGTCTTAAAGGAACTGTATGTAAGATAAAATGTCTCTGTTATGTTCAACAGGCATTAAGAAATTATGTTAATTTCAAGTACTCATATCGCTGACAGTAATAGTATAGCCTGGATTTTCTCGTTTAAAAAGAGCAGTTGCAGCCCTCAACTGATGTTTATGTTGTCATGTTTTGTTTTGGTCTGAAGCGCCACCCTCCATCTATCTCCC
>JAUCMT010000028.1:13853266-13877880 GCA_032357475.1 Enteromius thamalakanensis
TCGTCATTGCGCTCGTTCTAGTTGCTGTCTTCAATTTGGCAACCTGCGTGTGCGTCAAGTCTGAGTAGGAGGAGCCGGGTGAAAAAAATAAAAAATACTCCAATATTTTGAATTTGAACTGCAATACCTAGTTCAACCACTTGATGTCAATCCTACATACAGTACCTTTAAGGTTTAAAATCAGCCTTCATCAGTTGGTTGTATTAATATCTAGTTTTTAATGACCAATAAGTAACATTTAATATTGGCTATTTTCATAGGGTGGACTGAGTTCTGTAGCCTATGTGCGTGTGGACCTGATAGACATAAATGACAATCGACCAGCGTTCTACCCTTTGAACTATGCAGTGAGCCTTAGTACACAGAGCACCCCAGGAACCTCCGTCCTAAAGGTGACTGCTCACGATCCAGATGCTGGAGATAATGGCAGACTGACATATCATACTGTACCTGGAGGGAGCTCACCGTTCTTCACCCTCAACAAAGATACTGGTGAGACTATTAAAAGTTTTAGATTTTCATAGCAAATGATGGCAAAGCTGAATCTTCAGCAACTATATTACACCATAAAAGTTATATTTTCTTTACTTTATTGTACTGATCCTAGACTTGTAGGTAGTGCGTGGGTGTGTGTATAGGATGAAGAGATATTGTGCTTTGTGTCTTGATGTATTCTGATAATTTTAAACCGAATAAAAATATTTCTTCTGGGTGTGCATTTTCTCAGGAGTGATTTCGCTGTCGCGCGCTTTACATGGAAAGGCAAACTCAGTCATTACGATTGTGGTCTCAGCCAAAGATGGTGGGGGCCTTACTGCTCCAGTCAATGCCAGGGTCAACATCAGCATAGTCGCAGGACTGGTTGCCCCCCCTGTGTTTGAGCAAGCTCAGTACTTCTTCGTGGTCTCTGAGGATGCCTTGCGTGGAACACAAGTTGGCGTTGTGCGGGCCAGCACTAAGAATGGTGGGTGAGCTAATCTCAGAGTTTTCTTTTTATAGTCCCCCACTTTGGTCACAAATCCCTATTCAACACGTTAAAAAACATAAACCAGACTTCAGTGTGTACCCACATTTATCAGTCAAATTGGACTGCGTTCAAGTGTGCTGAAAGACGTCTTCTGGCTTTTTTCTCCATGGTGCACCACTTGTACAAATATGCATGGAACCACTGTACACACCTCATTTACAATCGGCATTAATCATTCGTTCTGTTTCACCGCTTAGTTTTTTAACAATTTGCTTTGGATATTTGAAGCACTAAATTCTGGTCTCATGTGTTGAAAAATAACTCTTTGTCTTTGTTTTCATCCTACACTGTGAAGTAATGGGTCTCTGGCCATTTGCCTCTTTCTACTCAGGTGTCTCGAAGGATATCTCCTACACTATTAGTTCTGGTGACCCTACGGGCTACTTCACTATTGATTCAGAGACTGGGGCTTTGAGAACAAGCTTGCCTCTGGATCACGAGGCCCAACCCAGCTTGAATCTGGAAGTCCAGGCGCACTGTGGTAACCCCCCAGCCTTTGGCCAGACTCGGGTACGAATAACAGTGTCTGACGTCAACGACAATGCGCCTGTCTTCTTGCCCTCATCTTCTGAGTCACTGATTCTACCTGAAGACACCCGGATGGGTACAGTGGTGTATAAGGTTCAAGCAGAAGACCATGATTCTGGACCCAATGGTCTACTGAGTTTTGACCTGTTCACCGGCGGTGCCCAGAGAACCTTCAGCATTGATCGCAACAGTGGACAAATCCGCCTGATTGGCAGTTTGTCATATGAGACCATGCCTCGGTATGACCTGCAGGTGATTGCTAAAGATAGCGGAGCACCTCAACTGAGTTCTACCTTTATCCTGGTCATCCACGTGCAAGCGGAGAACGGCCAAGGCCCTGTGTTCGATAGTCTCACATACCGGGTAGAACTGAAGGAAAGCACAACTCTCAACACTCGCTTCCTACAGGTTCGAGCTGTAAATCGAGACGGTGGCATCACCCCTGGGCCATCTTCTGCCCCACTAGCCTACCACCTGCACCCAGACGGTGACGCTGCAGGGTTTGGCATTGTGTCTGACAGCGGCTGGCTCTTTGTAAAAAGTGCCCTGGATAGAGAAGCCAAGGAGATGTACTTGCTCACTGTACTGGCTACATCAGGCAACGGACAGCTGAAGAAGACAGGTAGTGCTACAGTGCGCGTGTCAGTGATGGATGAAAATGACAACACTCCTCGGTTTACCCAAGAAAGAGTGTTCCTGGCAGTGCGTGAGAACCTGCCGGCAGGCACTGGTTTCGGCCGGGTGTCAGCCAGCGATCGTGATGCTGGTCTCAACGGTCGGCTGAGCTACCGCCTGCTCCATCTGGATCGCCACTTCCAGATCAATTCCCACACAGGTGAGCTTTAAATATGGCAGACAGTCTAACAGACCAAAATGACTCGGAATGATAAGCTCAGCTTGACACCTTAGTCTAGTGGTATTATCTTTGTTTGTATAAAGCAGGGATGTGCAGAATTTTGAAAAAGTAATATTTGGGTTGTTTATGCAACCCAATTAAGTCAGCAAGTTGGTCTTAACAAAGCACTACACAAGTTGTCTTGTTTTGTGTAATGTGTAGTATATTTCTTATTACTGCTAGATACTGTATCTAGCATATAAAAAGGCAGCCCTTCTGAAAAAAAAACAGCATATGCTGGTTAGATATGTTTTGAAGCAGGGTTGCTGGTTTAAACTGGTCCTTTGCTGATTTACCAGTAAAGAACCAGCATAAACCAGATTAAACCAGCATCCCAGCTTCAAAACATACCTAATAAACCTTTTTCAACAAAAAAAGTAACTATAACCAAGCTTTTATGAATGTTACAAATGAAAGCAAGCAATTTTAATTTTGAGAGTAATAGGATTATTTTTCACAGATATAAATCTGTAAATTTAAATTGTAAAAAGATTTTTAGTGTGCTTACATTTTAGCATGCTAAGTGACATACTGTCAACAAATAAATAGGCTAAATTACTACCAAGCTTTCACATTGCTCAAACAAAGTGATTTCAAACTTTATTGTAATATCGTGGTGAATTTGTGAATTTTGTGTAGTAGCTCCAGTTTAAGTTTTAGTGTGCTGATAGTCCAACAGTTACTGGTTGTTAGCATGCTAACTGACAGATATTCAAATGTAAAATACTGCAACTTTAACCAAACTTTCAGTCCTCCCTAAAATGGGGGATTATTTTTATTTGAATTTAGAAAAACATTTTTCCAAAGATGGATTTGTCATGCTGATAGTCTAACAGTTACTGAATGTTAGCATACAAACTGACAGATATTCAAAAAATGGGTAAAATGGCTATAACCTTTAATTTCAGAAAGCTGTCACAGTCCTCACAAAAGTAATGTTATTCTGACTTCTTATTAGCATGCTCTCATATCCGTTTTGACAGGAAAACATTTAAAAAACTAGAATTCTAAATATGAAACTAGCCATCCTCAGTGAACCCGCAGTCCGTTGACGAATCACTGTTCTGACCCATCCATAATTTGGAGCTGTTAAACATACTAGGCTAGCCAGCACACACAGCTCCAGACTTCTGGCACCATGCTAACTGTGGGGGTTCCTCTTGGTGAAGTCAGGAGTACCATCTGTGCCTTCTGCCACAGATGAAATAGTGCTATGAAATAGTTTGTCTTACTCTCTCTCTCTCTCTCTGTTTTTCCATCTGCTCTTTTCTTTTAAAGGTGAGATAAGCACAAAACTTTCCCTCGATCGTGAACTTCAGTCCAGCTACCAGCTCGTGGTGGTGGCTCAGGATGGAGGGACCCCTCCACGCAGTGCTACAGGCACTGCTTTCATCACGATTCTTGATGAGAATGATAATGCGCCCTCGTTTAACCATGCAGGAAGAGAGCTCTTGCTGCAGGTATGAGATTTAATATTAGCTTCAGCTTTGACGACACAGAATTAAGTCTTTTGAAAACAGTTAAATTGTAATAATATTTCACAACATTACTGTTTTAATATATTTTTGATCAAATAAATGCTGCCTGGGTGAGCATAAGAAACGTCTTTCAAAACTATTGAAAACTCTTGAATGCAAGATTGTATATTCTAAAATTTCTACAAAGATTTTACATAGGAAAAATAATACAGATTTTATAAAAAGAAGTGAGCTGTATTGATAAAAGTGTTAACTGAAATCTCTGAACAGGCGTTAGAAGGTCAGCCATCTGGATTTCTTCTGGGAACCATTCATGCAAAAGACCCTGATGAAGGAGAAAATGGAACTATTTTCTACTCCATGTCTGGTAAGAAAGATGCATTGTTGTTTTAATGTCTTACACTATGTCAAAACCAGATGCAAAGCATATTGTCTGTTTACAATGAACAGGAAACTTCTAATTGAATTAAAAATATAAGATTTAGTTTGTTGTTAGACTGATATTGATACGTACGCTGGTACAAAAAATACATCATAACTGAGCCATTCCATAATATTCTGCTATTCATCATAGCCCAGACAGCATGACGTGAAGTGTAGAAGGTAATGTGTTGACGTGTGAGATCATTAAATATGTTTCGTAACACATTTACTGAATTTGACACATAACTATTTCATTCTGTAATTTATCTGTAAATCAAATCCAGATGGGATTAACACTGAAGTCATGCACACGTTCTACAGTAGAAAAATAGTCCAATCAATCCAATCATTCTTTATCACGCTGATGCACTCTAACCTGACTCGTTCCATCCTGTCTTTGCTGTAGGTCCCAGAGCCGAACGTTTCACACTGAACCCAAACACTGGAGAGCTGCGCTCCTCTTCCCCTTTGAGCCATTCGGAGCGCCCTGAATATAATTTCATCGTTCTGGCTTCAGACCGAGGTTCACCCCCTCAGAGCTCCACCATAACATTGAAAATTCAGGTCAGATGAAACGCTGACTAGGTTGACATACACCTAAAGTCTGTTAACCATTCTAAATCATGCAAACTAAATCCACTGGATGACAGATGGATTAAACATCTGAGCAGTAAAACACCTTCAGTCTTCTGGAAACGTCGTTCTTTGGCAGGTTTCCTGACAAATTTCCTAACAATGTATATTGTGCATTGATTAGTTATGGCTATAAACCTTGAAAAATTGAAGTCAGCACAAACGTCATCAGTCATAAGAGATTGGCTTTGTTGCAAGTTCAAAATAACTCCTTCCGCCACATGGACCTACTCATCACCTTTTCATAATATGCAAAATGATTTATTTAATACTGTTATATGAAAATATGAACTTGTAAATTATCCTCTGCAGGAATGGATTCGTTTACATCCGCTTTCAGGTTAAACATCATGCAAAAGAAAATACGAAATGATCTAGCTGGCCTAATCAAGGCTTACATTCTTGCATTGCAAATTTCCATAGCCAACTCATCTCTCCTAGTCCAAGTCATGTAACCTTCCCCAAGCAATACCGGGAAAAATACTCTCAGCTGGCTCAAAGATGAATGTCTTAACCTAGACATTTTTTCCCGTTGTTGTCTGAAACATTTTAAGCGTGATATTATGGCGTAAAACACTCAAAGTAGGAGGGACCAGCTCCCAGCTGCACCGTTACATGTGCCAGCTGTGCTATGCTGCGTCAAAGTCTCGTAATACAGTTCAGTAGCCCTTTGAAGAACAGAAAACTCCTTGTGAAATACCCCAGTGATCAAATTAATATTTCTCCAATGAGTGGAAACAGACACAACGGACAGCAACAGTAGTAAATTCCAGCGTGCAAATGCCTGGAAAACACATTTATGCTGTATAGCTATTCGATATTGTTATGGATGTGCCAAGACAAATAATAATACATAATTGATATCTAATTAGAATAAATAGAAAGGCTTTGATTCTTTCAGAAATCAATAGTTTGATTCATAAGCAGCTGTGTGAAAAAAGTAGATCTTTTGTTGGAACGTGTTTTGACATGTCATTTACCGCTTAATGTGGGATTAATTAGCCCTCTGTCCTATTATGTTTCATTAGAAGACTTGGCCTCGAGAATCTCGTTACTGCCAATATACTAATCACACTGGTGCATAATGATGATTTAGTCACAGTACAGAAAAGAATAGGTTTTTCACAAGCACCTGTGTTGTAGTGCATACTTTTGTCTTCAAACTTGTTTGAGCTCAAACGCATAGGTTTTAAGGTTTAGTTTCTGGCATGTGCTGCTTTGTATATGTGTCTTGCCCTATCTAAATGTTTGTTTCCATCTCTCTTTATGTGTCTGTCATTCTGTGCACACACACACACACACACACATACACAATCTCTCAAACTATCAAAACAATGTCTCATCTGCTAGGAGAAACGGCAGCCTTCCATATTAGGAAGCGAGGTTATTTCGCTTTGAAGTGTTTCTGAGTCATCTATGAGGATTCTGTATTTTTATTAAGAATATCTGCACTTTTGAATGTTCTAACAGTTTCCTGTTATGATTATGTTTACTTTAAACCAATATTATTATTCCTGGCAGTCACAGACCCATCAAATTAACTCTGATTAATGCTAGCAGGTTTGTTGTTTGAGCTTGTAAAAGGACCAAAAACGTTTTGTTTTTCATTCCCCGTAAAAAAAAAGAGAGGAAAATGTTGGCTGCAGTATGTTTCTGTTTTGGTAGATTTTATTAACAGACGACTAATAGGACGCAGTTAAAAAATTGGTTAAGAGGCTGTTCTGATATGTAATGTAAAAACACTTAACACTTTATTTTAATGTCTCTTAACTAGTTGCTTATTAGCATGCATACTACTAGAATATTAGCTATTTATTTAGTAGTAAATATTATACTTATTCTACATGACCTTATTCTACATCCCTAATCCTACCTAATACCTAAACTGAACAACTACCTTACTAACTTTTAATAAGCAGCAAATGAGGAATTTCTTGACTGATAAGTTGTAGTTAATGGTGAATATGTGTTCCTTATTCTAAAGTTTTAGTTTAGTTTAGAGCTTTATTAATTCCCTTGGGGAAACTAATTCAGACTTTTGTAGTGCTGCCATATACAACACTTAATACATATATACAAATACTCAAGATACACCAAATACATACAAGGAGAAGTCATAAAAAAACATAAGTAAATAAATAATTTAAATCAACTGAATTTATCACATAAACATATTGCTTCAGGCACAAACATACATTTGTGTTTAAAAAAACAGGGGGGAAAGTGTTACAAAGATATAAACATAATATAGGACATATTTGTTTACTTTCATACAATAAACATGAACAAAATGTAAAGCGAAAGAAAATGTGTGTTTGTAGTTTAATTAAGAAGTAAGGCATGGTAGAAAAATATAATACAAAAATCTACAATAAATGCATTGCCTTATCAAAACCACATAGGACTAACATGACGCGAATCTTACAAAAACTGTATAGGATTTAAAAAAAAAAAATGTATCTGTAAAACATTCGTTTAATGCAATAAATCGTATAGCATAATCCCAATATTTACATTCCTATTGTCTAACATTTAGCCAGCTTTGCTTTCATCGTTTCAGTTTTAAAACTAACACGTAAATGTCTTTCGTTACAGGTTCTAAGCTCAAATAAAGGATCATCCACCACTAACTCCCAACCAATAATGTTAAATTCAGTAGAGGGAGCTAAGCCCGGTTCAGTCGTGGGGTCTGTTCGTTCACCTGATTCTCAGACTCTTCCTGAAGTAGGCCAGGTCACGTATACTGTGGTGGGAGGCACAGATTGCGATGGCACCTTTGTGGTAGACCGCCAGACGGGTGATGTTTACCTGGCCCGTGAGCTTGACTTCGAAAAAGCTCCTCGGTACACTCTCCAGATTGAGGTTGATGACTTCTCCATGCCTCTCCCTAAAAGTCACTTTGTTACGTTGGTAATCGATGTCCGGGACAGCAACGATCATGCTCCTGAGTTTCCCGAAGACCCCATTATCATAGTCGTCCCGGAGAACACCGACCCTGGATCATCCATCTATACCTTCCAGGCCATTGATAAAGATGGAAGTGGACCCAACAGTGAAGTGCACTACTCCATCCTGCAGCAGTGGCCAAACATTCCAGATCTCCTGTTCCTGGATCCTACCACAGGAGTTCTTTCTCTGGGAGTGATGTTGGATCATGAGAGGACCTCTTCACTACTCTTGGTGGTTGAGGCGACGGATTCGGCCCCCGATGTTAGTCAGCGGCGGCGTGGGACTGTCACAGCCCGTATATTTGTCACTGATGTGAATGATAATGACCCTGTGTTCATCTCACCGTCTGTGGTGAGTGTGATGGAGGACCAGCCTGTGGGATTTGTAGTGGTCTATGTCATGGCTGTAGATGCAGATCAGGGAGAGAACGGGCGAGTGACGTATCGTATCCAGAGCGGCAACACTGGAGGAAAGTTCAGCCTTAACTCAGATACAGGTAAACTTAACAACTCCAGCTGAATGAAATACAAGATTTTCACTACATATTTATGCTCTAAATTTAAAATACATTTTTATATGTGTGTATATATACATATATATATACTGTATATATATATATATATATATATATATATATATATTTATAGAAGCCCAGAAAAATTTCCAAGGCACCAAAGTTGCATTTATTTGATTTAAAATAAAAAGTAGTGGTATTCTGAAATATTATTAACATTTTTAGTAATTGTTTTTCATTTAAAAATATTTAACTGACATTATATAAAATATAAAAAATGTAATTTATGTAATTGATTTGTTTCTGCCACTGAATAATTTTTTTTTAAAGGTTATTTTGACTTTTTATCTCACAATTCTGACTGTTTTTCTCTGAATTGACACATAAACTCAACTGCAAGCTAATTTTTGAGCAGAAAAAAAGACTGATATGTTCTCAGAATTATTTTAACTTTAATAACTTCCATTTCTGATTATATCACTCACAGTTGCGAGTTTGTATCATGCAATTTGGAGAAAAAAAGTCAGAACTGTGAGATTAAAAAGTCACAATAACATTTTTATATATATATATATATTCAGTGATGGAAACAGGCTTCCATACAAGCTAATATGCCAATACTCTTTAGTGCCACATAGTCCTTCAGAAATCATTCTAATTTGCTGATTGGGTGCTCAAGAAGAATTACTTATTATTATCAATGTTGAAAACATTTGTGCTGCTTAATATTTTTGTGTAAACAGTAATGCATTCTTATATTTTGAAACCTTTATTGTTATTTGTCTTCAACACTGAGTGATTTACTCAAAACACCAGTAACATCAGGACACACAGCCGCAAACTTTTTGATTAAACCGATGTGTGAACAGGACATTAAAGAATTAGTTCAGATTCTGTAATTTCCTCATCCCAGACCCTTATGATTTCCTTTTTTTTTCTGTGGAAGATTGCATTGCATGCAAAATGCACCACCCTTTTGATTCTGCATTTCTGCTTGACTTGCATCTTTCCTCTCCTCCCAAGTCGCAATCCTCTAAATGCCCTTTAGTTCTCTTAATCCTAAAAAGCGCCAGCTCAACATCTCATCCATTCCCAGAAATGTGTCCCTGTGCTGTGAGTTCAGAACACTTTCTCTGATCTATGTGTGTGTGTTTTTGTGCAAAAGTACATCATGACATAAAGCAGGAATGTGAGACAGTACACATCACTCAGCTTGTAGTTATTTACTGCATGTTCTACCACTAACAGATTGTGTTTCTCTGTTACTGTTAACCTTGAATTCATTAGAATATGGATGTACTGTAGATCATACAAAATTTTTTGTAAACCTACAGTTCTTGCATGAGAGGGCTACATTTTTAGGTGGTCTGTCTCTTTAATATAACATTTGTTTGCTTTATAAATGACAATCCGACCTCGCAAACTCTCACTTGCTTCGGAAGCTCATTATGAATGCCCTCAACTATGAATATGAGAAGAGAAAAGCCAAACATCATCTTTCTTCCTCTTGGTTTCCCCTTACCGTATCAGAGCATGACTGGTAAGGAGTCAGATTGTCTGAAAATATTCAAGCTTGTAATTCTAACCAGATTAAGATCTCAGAGGCATGTTAGCTCAGCGTTATGGAGATAGAAGAGAGGAAAAATAAGTTGAAACAGAACGAAAACACCCTCTAGTGTCTCAGTTCCCATCATGCCTTTATAGCCTGCTTTGAATCATTGCGTCTGGTTCTTTAAAAGCATGAAATTGAGATTGGATCAATAGAAGCACCGCTCGTTTGTGGTAGGCTAGCGACAGGGGCGCTGGCACCCCCAAATTTGAGCAGGGCACGGCAGGCCGGGCCGTTGCGTGTCTAGAGTGCTTGTTTATGCTCTCTTAATGTTTGCTGTGGAAAAAACTCATAAACTGCGGCCAGATAGTTGAGCTGTTACAGTGATTTAGCGAGTGTTCAGGTAGGGAGGGCTTCGCATGGGAAAAAAAACTATTTTTGAATACAACAGAAAGGCGTCACCGTTTCGTGCTGTGATGTTGCTTATGCAAGATCAAAGTGGGCTACAAGATGGAAATCATTCGGTTGTGCGAGCGTGTGAATGAGGCTTTGCTTAAGTGTGAGTGGTTTTGCTTTAAACAATTTACATCATGGCTTCATTATTGTGTAATTGTTTAAATGCAGTTCAGCAGGCGATCACTCAAAAGAAATACTAGACACTGTGCTTGTTACATTCATCATATGGTAGCCTAACACTTTTGCTTATTTCCCCTGTAGGGTCTTTGTCTATTCTTAGACCAATTGACCGTGAAGAGCAAGATCTCTACAACCTGACCATAGTGGCAGAAGACCACGGTTTACAACAGCACAGCAGCTCCCAGTTACTGTCAATCCAGGTGATTGACGTAAACGATGAGGCGCCATACTTTGAGGAAAGTGAATATGAAGCTTTTATTGCAGAGAATCAGCCTCCAGGAAATACTGTTCTTGTGGTTTCAGCTTTTGATTTGGACCAAGGTAAAATACACTCCTACTATATATGTGTAACATAAACATGCCAGTTATGTTGTGTAAGGACCAATAGTGGTGTATTTTAAATATTTATTAGGCATATTTTATATTCATTTAAATTAATGTAATTAATTTATTTTAATTAAAATTATTTATTATATTTATTTAATTATATTTTATTTTAAGTATGGATATTAACACTTAGAAAATAATTGTTAATTAATGAAAATGTATTGAAAAATTACAAAATAACATCTGTGGAGTTAACTAAAGGGTTGTTGATCCACTTTTTCAAAAAATAATTTTAGTATTGTTTATTAATATTTTTAGTAGTGCCGGAAAATTATTTATCATGATTTATCACATCCAAAGTATAACTCTTTGTTTACATAATATATGTATGCGCACACTGTGTTTATTTATTAGGTATATGTAAAAACACACTCACATAGTATGTATTTTGAAAATATTTAAATGAATAGTCATTTATATATTTATATTATTATATTTTATATTATAAATATATAATTTACAAACATGTTTTATAATCATGCATTTGATTGTATTTATATATGCATAATACATATACACAATAAACACATATATTATGTAAACAAATACTTACTTATTATTTTGGATGTGATTAATTGCAATTAATCACAATTATTTTTAGTAATATTTACTCTGCCAATATTCTGAATAAGAATTTTTATACTACATTTTTATTTAATTTAGCTTTATTTTATTTCAGTTTAGTTTAAGTAGTTTTAGTAACTCAAATTAGTTGGGAAGGCAACTTTTTATTTATTTACTTTTTCTTTAAATGCAGTGTATTTTTTTTTTTTATTTTAGCTTTATTTCAGTTAACAAAAACAATTTGGTATTAGTTGCATTTTTAGTAAAAAAAAAAACAGCACTGTTATATGTACACATGTACATATGTGTCGCATTTATGTCAAACAACCAAAGGTAGTTCAACAAAACATCTTGTTTTGTAGTTGATTCCTAACCAGAACACATTTTGTACAAATGTCTACTTTACTCGTTTTGTGTAACGTGCTAGGAAAATCTTGTTTGGAATGTACATATGAGCCAGGAGCATGATTAATTATGTTAATTTTGTATCACATTATGTTCTTTATTTAATTAACCACACTAAATTAGTAGTAAATTGGCCGCCCTAATAATTTTGTTTACATTCCTCTGTATCTCTGCCACACAACGGCTCATATAAACTCCATGATGTGATGCTAAACGGTACTGTCTGTGAACGCACGCATTGAGTGAGAAGACTTGATTCCCACCTTCTGAGGCTGGCGGTGGTCTCACCGTCCTCTTTAAAAGTGACACGAATGTTTGTCTTAACATTTCTCTGAAAACACTGGATACCACAGCCAAACCCATCACAAATAAAAGTGTGTGGTTTTAATTGCTGCCAGGCTGGGGGGGTGTTGTGGAAGGGGAGTGCTGCATTCTCTTGGAGTTACTCAGGGGCAAATAAAACAGAAGGATCATAAACTTTCTCTCCATGAACAATTAGCGAGGTAAACAGGTGACACTCTGCCAGATTGCTCGCCTTTTGCACGCGATCTGCCATCCAAGGACCAAGGGGAGGGTGATTGAGATCAACTGCTTAGACAGCCATATTAACTACAAGCAAATAAAAACAGGGTGCGCCTCGTGTTTACCCATTCCGTGAGAAAAGTCTATTGAGCAAAGTGAACACAGGCTCTTAAGAATGAGGGGCTTTTAACAGACGTATTTTGAACTTGCATTCAAGGAAACTGTGTAGATTCTTTTAAAATGTGCATCCTTTTTTTCCTTAGGGACCAATGGAATTGTGACATACGGAAGTATTGTAGGAGACTATTTCAGTATTCATCCGGTTACAGGAGTCATAACCACCACTAAGGCTTTGGACAGGGAAGCCCAAGGGGTTTATGCTGTGACAGGTACTTCAGATAAAACACATCTGCTTAATTGAAAACGATATGCTTTTAAGAGCTTAAGACTGGAGCTTTTATGTTTCTGCCAGTGTCACGGTTGGGCATGCATTTGTTTAGCCAATTTAAAACCTCTTTCTCTTAAACAGTTTATGCCAGAGATGGTGGCTCTCCGCCCAATTTTGCCAAGACCACAGTGCGGGTCACAGTGCTGGATGAGAATGACAATAGGCCGGAATTTGGGAGAGTGTACTATAGTCTGGAGGTTCCTGAGAACCAGGAGCCTGTCACGCTCTGCACCATTAGAGCCACAGATCAAGACTCTGGGGACAGTGGGCTGGTGCACTACAAAATCACTGGTATTAATACCATGAGCAATACTTATATAGTTGTGCAATATATGCCAATTATTATTACATGTTTTATTCAAGTTTTATACAAGTTTAGCTCATACCCAAAATCATTTTCCGTTCTATAGATTTAATTTACATTAATCCTTCTCCTATTGTGGCAACATTTGGTACAACCTCATCAGAATGCATCATTTCTGTTTTAATTTATCTTACATTGTAAATGAATTCAAATTAAATTACTGGCAGATATTTCTTTAGTCTTCACTGTGACATGATCCTTCTGAAATCATTGTGATGTGCTTATTTGGTAATAAGAAAAATAATAAGAAACATTAACAGTTGAAAGCAGCTGTGCAGCTAAATAATATGAATAATGTATTTAAAGTCACTTTAAACTATTTAATTATTTAATATTTAATATTATTTTCAAACATGAAGGACTAGAGGACTTTTGTACTTTAATGTACTTTTAATCACTTGTTTAAAGATTTGATGTATCATTTTGCATTATTCATTATTCCACAACCTTCCCACAAAAGTTTGTCAAACATGGCCTGTACTGCATTATATTATATTGCGTTGGATAAGTATTGAATGACTATATACTATAGCACCCTTCACTGGTCAGCATTGATTTAACTGATTAATATAGTTTAATTCCACATACCTAGAGAGGGAAGACACTAACAGGCCAGATGACAATGTTATTTTCATAACTTTCTTTTCTCAGACGGAGACCATTTTGGTGATTTCCACCTTGAAAGGAAATCAGGTGTGCTGTCCACTTCCAGGCTGTTGGACCGAGAGTCCAAAGCAAAGTACACCCTCACCGTGGAGGCACAAGATCAAGGAATACCATCCCTCACCAGCACTGTCACTTTAGACATCAGTGTTCTGGACCTGAATGACAACAGCCCAGTGTTCCCCAGCAGCAGCTACTCAGTGGAGATATCAGAAGATGCTTTAGAAGGGTCTCTTGTACTGGAGGTTTCAGCTTCTGACAAGGACGAAGGGTCCAACAGTCAGGTGGTCTACTTCCTGAGCCATGAATCCAGAGGCATGTTCATTGTGGACCAGCACACAGGTCGCATCATTACAGCAGCTGCCCTTGACCGAGAAAAAGTGGCCTCCTACAGTTTCAAAGTCTACGCCATGGACTCCTCAGCTTCCATTCCCCGTAACACCTCGGCTGAAGTCACCGTCCACATCTTAGATGTAAACGATAATGCCCCCTTCTTCATCACAGACCCTCTCATCATCAATGTGTCCAGCAGTAGTCTCACCAACCACAAGGTGCTGGCCACCATGAGAGCGGAAGATAAAGACTTTGGTGCAAATGGATCTGTATTTTATCGGTTTGCGAATCTTGTCAAAGGCTTCACCATAAACTCCTTGACGGGGGACATTCAGGCCACCGAAAAGCTTCACACAATGACCCAGAGTCAGCGGACCCTTATTGTAGAGGCTATGGATCAGGGTAACCCATCGCAGTCCTCTCTGGGAGTTGTGATTATCTACATTAGAGAGCAGAGTTACCAAGGCATTCGCTTCACTCGCAACACCAAGGATGTCAGCCTGCAGGAGAATGCCACTAAAGGTGTGATAATAAGTGATGACCTAATGATATTCTTGTAGCTCAAACTGTAGAGCATTGGCAATACCAAGATGATGGGATCAATTCCCAGGGAATGCATTAGCGGCGAAAATTTATACTTTGCATGCAGTTTAGGTCACTTTGAAAATTGGGTTTTCTTTTTGAGGTTATTCCTATATTAAAGTGTTTAAAGATGTTGCGATTGTTAGATGTTGGCAAAAGTCATCTAAATATAAAACCAAGGGAAATGAGATACATGATTTAAAATCGAACACTGAATAAGATAATAAAACATCAGACGTTAAACGATATGGTAATGTATATTGTGTGTCACAAAATCTTTCATAAATGCCAATTTGATGGAAAATTTCCTATAAATCAGTAAAGATTTTTTTTTATTTGTAGGTACAGCGGTTGTTCAGATACAGGCTCACTATCCTGATGGATCTAGCAGTGGCATCAACTACAGCATTTTCAGTGGCAACAAGCAGCAGTCCTTTACCATCAGCCCCCACACAGGTAATCCAAGTCACTGCATTAACTTAATGTGATAGCTTTTCTGTATTAGTCATAATACATTTCTTATTTAGGTGAGATTTGGGTAGAAAGCTCTAATGGTCTGGACTTTGAGGAGAACCCACGACTCCGCCTGGTGGTCAAAGCTGAAACCGCATCCTCCAGTTCCTTCATGGCAGTTAACCTTCTTCTACAGGATGTCAATGACAACTTACCACGCTTTCAACTTCACAATTACGTTGCTTATGTCCGTGAGGCCCAGGGCTATGATCATCCTATCATTCAGGTACAGTAATCTCCCATTTGTGTTCTCAGTGGTTGAGTCTTCATAAAAGCTGTGGAGTACAACATCCCTTGGCCTGAATACAGCATATTTTCAGTGCAAGCCAAAAGAGTTTCCTTTGCGTTTCCCACAATGTTTTCATTGTCCATGGTGAGAATATAGGCTCAGCTGTCCCACATAGCCACAACCAATTCCCTTTTTCAACTCTTTTTTTTTTCTAAATAATTTGAGTTCCAAGCCCAACATTGCTTAGAGGTTCATGTTACGCTCAAGCAGCTGTTGCGAATCTGTCTGTATTTTCATTGCCAATTTCACCGGTAATTTCCTCAGGTGTTGGCGAATGACCTGGACCAGGGTCAGAACGGGCAGGTGACCTACTCCATAAGGTCATCGTCCATGAGCGGCCTCTTCAAGATTGACCCTGTCACAGGCAGTATATCCACCGCTGCCATCATGGACAGAGAGATCTGGACACAGACCAAGTACTAAGTTCTTCCATCTGCTTTTATACTATAGCAGTTTAGATCATTTCCTTTTACCTTCTTTATCCTTAAACAGAAGTGATAGAAGTAACGTCTTTTTTTAATTTGAAATAGCTAAGAAAAAAGACATGCCCATGTATTTATTGACGAAATTACACTTTTTCTTTTTATTTGATTGTATATAGAGTTTGCACTTTAAAACGTCTTAAATTTCTTTTCTGTATGCATAAAAATAGTCTGTGAGAATGTCCAGACTCTGACTCATTTTATTGTTGTGTCTCCAGCTTGGTTATTATGGCAACGGACAGAGGCAGTCCTCGATTAGCAGGTTCTGCCACTCTAACTGTGATCATCGTAGACCTGAATGACAACAGTCCCACAATCCCTGTTCCACGTGAAGTCCGGGTCCCTGAGAGTAAGTTGACTGCTGTTTGAACTCCATATCACTCCTGTGATCAATGAACTAAATTTCCTATTTTTTCTGGCAAACAAACAGTGAGGCACACCGTACTGAAAGATTGACTCAATTACCAGGCGTTTTTCTCGCCAAGGTCCTTAATGGTTATTTCCTGTCACTGATGTTGTACTCTATGTTCAATAATGGTGGGCGTTGTCCAGCAAATTGTAATACTTTTGAAAGGTGCAACCACAAACGGAAACAATAAATTACATTTCACACTAGGTTATCAAGATTGGGTATTTTTCTCTCTAGATACTTTGATTGGAACCGTCATCACTCAGGTCACAGGGAATGATGTGGACTCTGGGCCGGCTCTCTCCTATTCCCTGCTTCTGGACTCAGACACTCGAGACAAGTTTGGAATACATCGCTATGGAGGCGGGGTTTCCTTGACTGCCCCTCTGGACTTTGAAGGAAGAACATGGTACACTCTGACCGTCAGCTCGTCGGACTCCAAACAACAGACTTACGCAAATCTGACCGTGCTTGTGGAGGATGTTAATGATAATGCTCCAATCTTCTCCCAGGACCTTTATGAGGTATGTTAAGAGAAATCACACATTCAGTATGAAGACTGATAGAAAAAGTACAGTAAGATGTTTGGAGTACCCAACAAAGTTTGGCAGTAACCAGTTACATGTAACCACATTATTTAAGGTAAATTGTTAAAAGTTAAATTGGACTGTAATGTATTGCTATTACTGAGTATAAATGTGTAACTAAATTACAGTTACTTATAAACATGTTAACAATTACAAAATGGGTCATAGCTATGCAAAGATTTGATTTCAAAAACAGCATCATGTATATTAAACTACATCTTGTTATAATTTTAAATCAGTATTTAATCAGTGTTGAGTACTACTATAAGGTTTTTTTAACTACTGTAAGATTATCCCTGCCAGGTTTTGAAATCATTCTTTCGAAATGTTTAAAAGTAATTAAATGTAATCCGTTTTCATTACTTCAAAAAGTAGCTGAAATAGTTACACTACGTATTAAATTTCACATAGTGTAAACTGGCATTGGTAAACTACTGTATTACATTTGTAAAGTAAAGTATTTAGGGAGCCTTGCAATAATGACAGATTACACTTACTTTGATATTCTTCACTCAGTTTAATAAATTATTTTCTCTGGTAAAACCCTTTAAGGCACTTGCGTTTTATTTAAATGTCAAAAAGACACATGTTTGTGTTCCCTAGTAAAGTAAACTAAAAAATTAATTGACGCTGTGTACTGCACAAAGCTGTCAGTGTAAAGACCGATTTATGTCTTTGGCAGGTGACTCTAGCAGAACGCTCGCCAGCAGGAAGCTCTGTTATCACAGTAACTGCGACTGATAAGGACTCTGGAGACAATGGAAGGATAACATACAGGGTTGTCTCAACAAAGGACATGTTCTACATTGACCCAAGCAATGGTAATTAGGGATTTTGTTCTTCATCCAAATCATTGTCAGATATAGAATTCCTTCTTTGATATAGTGGTTCTCAGCTGGTTTTTCTTCATAGCCCATGTTTTAGGATGTCAACTGGCAATTTAATTATATATCAAATTTGTTAATCAAACAAAAATAATGTGACCTGCAGGGATACCAAATATGCTTAACATGGAAATATGGAAAATTTGGAAAATCTGATTTACAACCCTAAAGAATAAAAAAAATCACAATGTCAATTCTTGTTAAATACACTATAATAGGATGCACAGCAGTCCAGGGCCCAGTGCAGGATAGTATTTTTGGGTTGTCACCCACCAATTGAGAACCAATGTTTTGAAGCATGTAAAAAAAAAAAAAGCCCTAATCTTATAATGTGATTTCTTTACATAGGTACTCTGTTCATCAAGCAGAAGGTTGAGTTTGACTCACACCGTCCTTCTATTTTGGTGGTGATTGAAGCCAGTGATAGTGGAACACCTCCGTTGACTGGCCTTACCACAGTTCAGGTGCATGTGTCTGATGTCAATGACAATGCACCTGTATTCCACCAGACTGAGTACAGAGCCTCTGTATCTGAAGATGAAGTTCCTGGTTCAACCATTCTAACCCTAGAAGCAGTGGATGGGGACTTATCAAGAGACAACTGCGGGTTTGATTTTGCCATTGCCAGCGGAAACATTGGTAACGCATTCCAAATCGAGAGCAGTGTCCGTTTCCTTGAGGGCCATGGATTTCAGACAGTTGGAATGTTGATATTAGTTGACAAGCTTGACTTCGAAAATGCGAATGGCTACAATCTCACTATTGTGGCCTCAGATCGTGGCATACCACAACGAAGCTCGAGTGTTCCAGTTTTAATCACTGTAATGGACACCAATGATAACCCTCCATCCTTCAGTAAGGCTGAGTACAATGTTATTGTCAATGAAGGGGCAGAAACAGGAAAAGAAATACTTCAACTTTTTGCTGTGGACCCTGACTCAACACCTAACGGAGAGGTTCAATACTCAATCAGTTCTGGAGATGTGTCTGAGCTCTTTTCTATAGATCGCTGGACCGGGTCCCTTCGTCTGCGGAGGTCTCTTGATAGTGAGAAACAGTCCTCTCATGTGTTCATCATTCAGGCCTCAGACGGGCAGGGACACTTCGCTTTAGCTCCTGTAACCGTTGAAGTCAAGAACATCAATAATAACAGGCCTTACTTCCCACTTAAATCACTCACAGCAAGCATTCGTGAAAACCAGCCCCAAAATGCTCTAGTTACCATGCTACATGCCATTGATCATGACAAAGGAGCAAATGGAGAATTGAGATATTTCCTCATGTATAATTCTGGCAATGGTAAAGATTCCTTCCTAGTAAACCAAACCTCTGGTGAGTTGCGAACCCGCCTTACATTTGATTTCGAGAAAATAAATGCTTTCAATTTTATTGCTATGGCAATAGATGCAGGCAACTACTCGGCCACAGTCACAGTTCAAGTCTTTGTGACGGGTGAAGATGAGTACGACCCGGTTTTCACTAACTCAGATTTCGCCTTCCATGTACCTGAGGGGGCCAAGAAAGGGCAAAGCATCGGGCAAGTAAATGCTAATGATGAGGATGGAGGGGTGGACGGCATTGTTCTCTACACACTCGCAAACAGTTCACCTTACTTTGAGGTCAACACGTCTACAGGGATGATAACCCTTAAGATGGATGCATATCATCGACATACAAGCCGGACCAAAAGAGAGACCCGGCAGATGACGTTCGATGTTATTGCCCACAGTCCTTTGGAGAATTCCCGAAAAGCTTCTGCCCAGGTCACAATTGACGTGACCCATACATCCTTCGGCTTGAACACAGACATGAATGTGGTACTTGCCAGTGCTATAACAGCTTCCTTAGCAATCATTGTGTTTCTTATCATAGTTTTTGTAGTGATATTCCTTTTGAGATCCCAAAGGTTCAAAGAACAAGAGGCTTGCACCAGAATAGTATCCCACGGTACCGTTCTGGAGAGTCTTGAAGAATCGAAAGTTCCAGGGGGTGAGAAGATGTATCATCAGACTCTTCCTGGATATGCAACAGACCAAACTGGGAGTGGAGAAGGTACCTACGCACGAGGTGGATCTCTTGACCCATCTCATTCCAGTGGACGTGGTTCTGCCGAAGCGGAAGCAGCAGAAGATGATGAGATCCGGATGATTAATGAGTATCCTCAAGTTTCCAGCATCTCCTCCTCCATGCAGGAGCACATAGCTGCTCGTGGGCCTGACTCCGGTATCCAGCAAGATGCAGACCAGCTCTCTGACATTTCCTGTGAGCCGGGGATGGATGCAAATCAATGGTTTAAAGGGAAAAAACTGGGAAGTTTAAGTGGGACACTACTATCAAGCCAGTTGCCAACTTATCGGGATGAAGGAGGTGGTTATCTCGGGGTCGGAAGAGGGCTTAACATCTCACATCCAAAAGATTATGCTTTCCCGGAGGATGGTAAGCCTGCTGTAGATGGTTCTCTCACAGCTATCGTGGCTAGCGACGAAGAACTGAGGGGCAGCTACAACTGGGACTACCTTCTCGATTGGTGCCCTCAGTTTCAACCTCTGGCTAATGTCTTTACAGAAATTGCCAGATTAAAAGATGAGAACGCGCCACCTAACCCTCGGCGGCCATTTCATCCCAAAGCAAAGACAGATCCCAAGCCCAGAATTGACCCTCCTCCCCTTATTACCTCTGTGGCACATCCAGGGGCCAAAACTGTTTTGCCAAAACCTGCTGTAGGCCGAACATTTCCTCACCTGTCCTCATTGCGCCGATCTCCCATAGACCATGATGTTTCTTCAATAGCCATGTCACCGAGTTTTTCTCCTTCGCTTTCACCACTTGCTGCCCATTCCCCAGCCATTGTTCCTTTTGGTGGTCACTCGTCCTGCATTATGGGTGCAAATGAGCACTCCTTAGAACATGAGGAAACAGAATTGAGGATTTAATGCTGTCTAAGGAGAGTTCACCAGAAAGCATTCCCATCTGCTCAGGTACTCTAAAAATGCCTCTCCTCTGGCAAAGTCCTCAATATCATGTTGTATGTAATGTTGCCCCACAGGCTGGCCTGAGGTTTCAGAAAGCGGTGCTTTTGTCACCCTTCTTTAGACTTGCTGACTTGAGTTGTTTTATAATGCTGTTCTAACGATCCTGAAGATCAAATGACAATTTTCTTAGCCCAGCATTTGCACATTTAAAAGGACAGTTATGTTTGATGTCAATGTTTTGTAAGAAAAAACACTTTTTGTATTTTATATTTTTGTACTGATGTTTTTTTTGTTTTGTTTAAAAAGAATGACATATGTCAAGCGGTTGCTTTAACCTGTGATTTTATTGACATACATTTATATTTGTATATATGTGGCCGTAACAGTATGTTTGTTATCAGAGCTTGTTTTAGTTTATTAACAGTTGCCATTCTAAAGTGTTCTAAGTATGTTCAGTATTAAGCTCTTAAATATTTGGGGAATATGTTTTTCTGTTAGTATTTATATATAAAGCAAAAATGCCAATGTACACAGTCTTTGAGGTTTTTGCTGCAGACCCCAGTGATCATAATGATTTCTACATGTTGCTTCCCCTCCCTTAGCTTGACTAATGGGAATACAATTGTAGCTTATGAAACAATACTTTTTGGAAGGATCATAAAATCAAGCACCAAGTTGCCACTTAATTAGCTACATACATTTGTGCCAGGAATTTGAAAAACTAAGAAGAAATAACTATAACAGAAATGGATAATATTGCCATGGCAGCCTTTAACAGCACCTCGAAAGAGCTGCCAATGTAACTGGAAATAATGTACTGTCCTTTTTATACTCATATTTGTTATCAAGTCTTTAAACATAGGATCTAACACAAATATTCTCAAGGCCAGTGAAAGTCATTATCATGCTGTTAATATATAGGCTGATAACCTGATAATGTCAATGATTTTTTTTTTTTTGGTTATAGGTTAGACTGATAATGTTTACAGTCTGTTAATAAATACATCAAGCTATCCAATTTTAGACTTAATTCGACCAAAATAAAGATTTCTTTAAAACACTACGCCCTAATAAAGGTACTGGTAAATTGTTTTTGAAGCATCTTTCAGTCATTACTCAAAACAAGAGGTAAATGTTGCTAATTATTCCATAAAATGCTGGATTACTTTGTTTTGCGTATGTACATAAATGACATGGCTGAATAATATTATGACACCCATATTTGTTGAAAAGCACTGGTGATTTGATTTTAGTGATGTATTCGTTCCTTCAGTGTAAAGTTTGTACAACTTCAAACTCTGATTGAAAAAAATCACGGCAGCATTGAACATTCTTTTAGCAAGATTGTGAAACATATTTTTGTAAATTATTTTCTAACACCTGATTTTAAATGTTGCCCTTTGACCATACTTCATTTCTGTGATAAAAACTATACTAGTGTTTTATAGACGTTTTTATTAGAGAATTAGTTTTCAGTATCAGAATCAGTTTTTTTCAACATATTTTGATGTTCATTGAAAGGCTGTTGAACTTATAATTTTGAAAACCCACAGTGCCTATTGAAGAAAATCATGATCGTGTTTAAAAACTGTTTGTTAAAATGATTCTTTGTTCAGAAAACCTTCAGTAATATACAGTAGTTGAAAGTCATGGTCCAGTGTTTTTCTGAGGACACAACATCTCACTGCTTGTTAAAGAATCCTTTATTTATGGCAGATACTTCACTTTTGTACTCAAACAATTCCTCACTCCTAACTGTGAACGTGTTATATTCGTGCTGCCTCGAAGGAAAATAAATAATGTTCAGTTGTTCTGTGTTCATTTAAAAAAGTTTCTCATGATGTTCAAGTCACTGTTCAGTTAAAGGTGAATTAAATCTGTTTACATTACTTTTAAATAGCACTGTGGTCCGAAAAATTGGCCAGCCGTTTGTCTTACCTTTGTACCCAGTATTATCCAAAGGGCATTGATATAAGTGGTGGTGTTTTTATTGTAAATAATGATCAGAAAACACTGAATTTTGTTCAGTTTCCACCTTAATCCTTTGAAACATACTTTTTTTATATGCTTGAAAAAGTGCCTGATTAAAATGTATTTCCAATAATGAGCCTTAAACATCTTCATCTATTTTTTTTCCACACATATTCTGTGTTAATAGTTATTTTAGATCAAAATACATTCTTTAAACTAAGGAACGGGGAAATCTTAACGTTTTTTTTTTTCAGCTATAAATTTTAACAAGTTACAACATATTTTTTTCACCAAGTATATTGTGTAGAACATTACTTTCTCAGGTGTCCTACTGAAATTAAAAGTGTTTTGTTTTTTCTCTATAAACAAAATTGCCTCTATTTTAGCCTTTAAGGATGTTCGTAAGAAGTTGTAGTCCTGTAACACACTGTAGTTTCAACATGGTGACTCAAAGTGGTGAATAAATAGATTCCAGATGTGCAGCCAGATATGGGAGAAATATTGATGTAGATTTACTGTTAGTATGTCAAATAAAAATATGTGTGATTCCCCCTTGAATCAAATAAATACTTTACATATGGGATAGCTAATATGTGGTTCATGAATGAAACTGCAGACATACAAAGACCACAGAATCCTAGTTTAGCTAATGTTTATGTATTTCCATCAGGTCTCAAAGCTCATGCACAGATTGATGAGGGAAAAATTCTGTCTTCCCACCTGTCCTGCAGAGGAAGTACCAGATAATTTGTCTCTTCCAACCTGTCTCTGTAGAGAGCAAAGACATACAGTGTACTATATACAGTATCTCTTGCAGCCGGAGCTTTATAATTAATTCTCTTAAAAGCCAAAAATAAGGTTTTAAATCATGTAACACATTCCAAAAAAATAGGGCAGTAACAAACCTTGCCACACGAGGGGAAGAATTTAGTCATTATTCATCCTTACTCAGAACTTAATGATTTGTGGATCCTTCAGAACATATCATTACAGCCATGCCATAGACAGCTTGGATTACAGGACATGTCATGCACTGTGTTTATGAAGACTTGCCTGTGAGTATTGCCATGGAGACCCAAAGAACCGTCTAGCATTTGACCACAAAATATTTAGACTGAAACTAGTTGTTGAATGTGGGTTTGACTAAAACATTTAAAGCGAAGAACATTCGTTGGACTAAAACATTCAAGCCGAAAGTTACAACGTTTAAATATGAGCTAACGTTAGCAAGACAGATATTTTTGACCTTGCTGATTAAGAATATGCGTGAATGGACAAGTTATTGTTTGAGACTTTATTAAAATCTGTATTGTATCTGTATTTTTTAAACATTCAAGCACTTGAATAAGTCAGACTATGCTGGCTGTTTTAAAGCTGGTTTCAGTTGGTCCGTTATTGGTTCAAGCTGGTTCTTAGGCAGTCATATGCTGATGCTAAGCTGGTCCGTCCGTCCAGCTTTTTTTTACACTAGTTGTGTAGTTCGCTGGGGGCCCAGAGACCTGTCTGTCAGCTCCTCAGCAATATCTGAAGGTGGATGCAGCTGCTGCCTATTTATACCCGCTCTGCAGGGGAGTGGCCTAGCATGCAAATTCCACTAGCCATTCAGA
>JAUCMT010000028.1:13877980-13895171 GCA_032357475.1 Enteromius thamalakanensis
TATTTGATAATGTTCAGTGCTTTGCTACAATCTGTATTGTTAAAAGCGCTATATAAATAAAAGTGACTTGACTTAACAAGGCTTCCCTGAAATAGACATCATCTGGAGGGAAGCATATGTTACTCTAGAACCTTTATATTCCTTTCAGCACTCAAAACATGCAAGCTGCCCATACCGTATGCCAACATGTCCTCCAACTAATACGCCTGTATGGGTAGTTTCTACAATAACTGTAAAATACGACCCATCAGAGCACCTATTGGCAACAGAACATTTGCATATTAATGTTTTGTGCTATTTCATCGGCCATCTGATTCAGGGTTGGTTTAGTTCAGTTTATAGGGAGATGCATTATAAGATGAGATGTGATCATACGATCAGGGGTTCGAACCCAGAGAACACATTTTCACAAAACCTATAAAACATGATTTTGCACAATATTTGCAACAGGTAGGTTTAGGAACGGGTTTGTGTGGTCAATCGTACAAATTAAACCTAGTAAAATATGTTTTAATCACAGTGAGATCAGTGTAACGACTGAAGGTGCGTTCACACCGGATGCGAATGAAGGCGAGTGATTTACATCTTAAGTCAATGCAAAGACCCGATTAGACATCCTGCAGTGCGATTCGCGCGAATGGCGCGTTTGACGCGTGATTAGCGCAAAACGCTCAAGTTGAAAAATCTGAACTTTGTTGAAAATTCGCGCCACGTTATCCAATCTTGAGCTTGCTCTAGTAGTGACGTGATTAATAGCAAGTGGAGGCAGAATTCCGAAACTATGGAAGACAAAATCATCTTCGCTGTATGATACATCTTCGTACTTTAATAAAAACAGGAAAAAAAAAAGAAGTACATAATAGATTAATTAAGCCAGAGTTTGCCTGTTTAACCCTTACAGAGATATCAGGAGGCAGCAGCAAGTGTCAGAATTACTAGTCACGGTGTGGCTGCCCTCGGGGGATACATGAGCACTGAACACACAGTGTTCACGTGGAGCTCGCGGCTCCAAAATTGGTGAAGCAAACTTTTAAATAGGCGGTCTCATTTTTAATAAACCGCAGATTTGTGTCTTAAACAACTACATTCTGCCCTGAAATACTCTTAAAACTGCATTTCATGGCACAATAACAGCAATACTTAGAATGTTTTACTGTTTTCCCCTCCACCAATGCAGATACTGGAGCCGCCTGGCAGAAGACCCTCTCAGGCGCGAATTTGCGTCTGTTGTACGCGCGACTGAAGCGAATTGTATGGCTTCTATGTAGAAAATTGGCTTTTCCGCACTTTGTTGAAATTTATTTGAAATTGGCTGTTAATTAGTAAACCTCAGTTTAAAATATGAGATATCTTTAAAGCTAGAACAATTCACACAAAAATCTGTATTGTGAGTTAAAATGTCTATAACATATGATAATCCTTTCACTGTATGAATTCTAAGATTCGGTGGTATGCAGGCGAGGCTGCATTGTGATGTCATAGAAATGGAACGCAATTTGCATAATGGAGTTCCGAAGTGCATTTTTTAAACATTCAAGCACTTTTTACCTTTAAAATGCAAGTCTCGGGAGTCTAGGATATGCGCGAATGGACAAGTTATTGTTTGAGACTTTATTTAAAAACTGATGGGACGGTCGACTTTATTTATTTGACTAGATTAAACAGAATCCTCTGTTAAGATGTAACACAGTCACAGAATTATTATACATTAAAGGTTCTTTAGTGATGCTGGCTGTTTTAAAGCTGGTGTAAGTTTGTCCGTTATTGGTTTAAGGTGAAGTGTAGTGGGCGCTTCTTAAGAAGTTATCAAATTAAACGGACATGAGGCAGTTATTTAAGTATGCAAGGCAGTGTACATTACTTTTTAATGGGAGAAGGAACAATCTTCCATAAGGGCCAATCACTTATAGGTAAAATCTAAAATCATTTTGTCACAGCCGGGTCTGTTGTGAGTACTGAGACACGCACATGCCGCATGGTGAGCGTGATTTCACCAAGAACAAGATGGAACGACATTCTAATCAACCAATCAGAATTGAGGAATAACTTTTCTGGAAATATCTGTTTTAGGCTTATAATCATAGTTTGTGCTTCTACACCCTTGTTAAGCTACAGTATCATTTCCCACTGATTTTAGGTATCAATTTTGGGTAAAGGTAGGTTTAAGGGTAAGGATTGAGATAAGTTTATATTTTTGGACAGTAATGTTGATGCTTAGGATCATGTCTTACTTGGCAAAATCATGGCGACTGACATTTGTTATCAGATTTCATTAGTGATTTTGAGTACTGAATCTAAGCTTTAGAGAAAATTTTATGCTTCCCCATTTAAAGATAAATTAGCAGTAGGCCAATGTGCGTTTCAAGCACGGCAGCCGAAAATTGTTAACATACTGTAGCGTTAATAAAAAACTTTTTGATGTTTTCACTTTGAATAGGACTTTTGGATGCTTCAGAAAATAATGCATCAACATAGAAACTGTAAACCCTGTTGAAAAATCCTGCATATGTTGGTCATATATGTTTTAAAGCATGGCTGCTGTTTGAGTTTATTTACTGTAAGCTGGTCATGAGCTGGTTTATGGGAGTCCTTTGCTAGTTGCTGGTCATGTGCTGGTCCTAAGCAAATTTATAGAAATTTAAAGTTTCACTCATAAAGCCATGCTTTCTGAAACCTTTTGAGGTTAAGTAAGTAGAAGCATTTATTTTACTTTCAAAAAGCATTGCAATATTTGTTGGCCTGAAGCAGACAGCACCGAACCTGCATTTTGTGAGGATACAACATTGCTTGCTCTGTGCAAACTCAAACCCAAAGTTGTTGTCAGCAGACAAGGTATGAATATTTACTGATATAAACTATTGCAAAAATCTATTAGGCTTCAGCCAGCACAGCACTTTAGACTAGTCTTTATTTCATTTAGTTTGAAAGTTCATTGAGGCATTTTGGTAAAGGTCAATGAAGATTAATTTGTTCCTATTACATAAGAGGGTGATGGAGAGTCTGCTAATTCACATGCAAGACGTTTTGTGAAAATTCAGGTTGGCTTTTTTTTGTTGGAAAGCGCACAGCTGGAGAGCCTGTATTTTTTTCGCACTAGTTTCTGTTGTTGACACACTCTTTGTGTTTGCTAAAGCTAAATACCACTGTCAAAGCATTCAGGCCATGTGGACTGTAAATCTGGACACAACAACTCTTTCGAAAGCAAAACAGACTTTGTGAATGACTGTGTTTGTTAATTGCAAGGCTTTTGATGATGCATCATCAATTTTGTTAAATGTTTGTGTATGGCATCCGACGTTTTTTGCTTTGATGAGGTTAGTTTGTTGTGTCTGCATAGGTCAATATGGAGACACATTTAGCTTTGTTGTGATGGTGCCTCTTAGAACAACTGGTCTGAGACTAATTTATTCTGACATACTGCTTTGATGGCTTTAAAAACTCTTGTGGCCCTTCATAACAAAGTTAGCTTGAAAAGTAACCTTTTAGTCAACCTTTCCAAGGGGCTTGCCTGCTTTCTTCGCTGGGTAGGCCTGGCATGGGTTTTGAAAATGTAATGACAATAACGACTGTCGAATTTAATGATTTTAGCAGAAGGGGAAGAAAAAGAAAGTCTATTTTGCCCTTTGTCTAAAGGGTTCTTTCACAACGATGCCGACCAAGCTTGGCAGACCCACAAAGACGGATATTTCTAGTCGCCAAGGGCCCCATAATGTGCTTTCTTTAAATATTGTCTAGATTTCCATCCATCAGATTTCAACCCAGTCTCTTTAGACCTATGAAAGCGAGCTTAAATGTCAAAATGAGACTTCATATACACTTTTACATCTGTCATGTGAAGTAGATTCATTACGGGGTGGGGTTTCAAATATTAGCCCCACCCACTTCCATATTTGCAAGATACAAAGGCCTTTACAACCTCCAGAGGGCCTTTTTTCTTTCCTTCTGTCTTTTTGTGTGAGTTTTGTTTTTTCCTGATTTGCTTTCCAAAGTCTTGCCAGGCTACTTGCGTGACTTGAGCGAGCGAAAAAAGTGAGTCTTCAAAACCCATTGGCACGCAATCCCTAATCTATTTTTGGAGCACGCTCCTTTTTTCTCTCAACTTTAGACGCACACAAAAAAACAGCCAGGGGAAGAGAGCCAATTGTAGGGTTGAAGGGGTCTGGTTCTCATTTCAGGCCGCGCTGCTTCCCTGTCTTGCCCTGCCAGAGCGAGAGCCACTGCAGTGAAGAGAAAGAGGCAGGCGGGCGGGCGGGCGGCTCGGGAGGTGAGCAACTGCAGCCCGGGCTCCAGGCCTGCCACTCAGCCACTGTCACTTAGCAACCACCTGCGGCTGGTTCTCATTAGTGGTTCCAGCTGCTTGTATTTTAGACTTCCACGCTTTGCTGTATTTTGATTCATTTCTTTTCTCTCTTTTGAAGGAAAGGAGTTTGCCGTGATGAAAATATGATGCTTGGTGTGCCTCAATCACTCACAATTCATTTTCATTAACTGGAAACTGGCGTGGCTACTGGGTCCAAGGCTGACAAGGGCTAATTGATGGCAATACTTATGATTTTGAACTCATGGACACTATTTTGTGGTCAAGTACAGTATAGTCATCTAGCATGTTTTCTCCGTTTGATTCAGAGCAAAATTGAAAACGGTGCAAACGTTGTTGAATGAAATAACAGAGTAAGATCTTTTAGAGGTTTCTATGTGTGTTAGTTCTTTGTGTGTTACCATATTGTGATGCCGCGTCCCAGCACTATGACACCAAAACAAAAAAAACATTGTAATCCAGGCATTTGTCGCATCTAGTGGGGACATAATTAGTGATTATCATAACTTAATGCTGTCTTTTTACGCACTGTGTTGCATTGCACCTCATAAACATAATACCATGTCTGCATTTGTGATTGGAGTAACTACAAACAACAAGCACTAGGGTTGGGCACCCCTGTTTTAACAAGTGTAACTGTATTCAATACAGTGAGTATTTTGCATTTACATTTAGGCAGTGTTTGCAAAATAAACCCACTCTGTGATGTAGAAAAGTGGGGGCGTGTTTAAAAATTGTAGGGGACCACAGACAAGTCATAACTTTTAAAAAGAATATAACAAACTAATCTTTTAATCTTATAATACTACAAGGAGAAAGGAAAATTTTAAATCGCATCATATGAACCTTTCAAATGACTAAGCAAAAGCATATTTCAATTTGAAAAGATTTACAAGGTGGAGAGTGTGTTGATTTAAAACACTGTGGAAATATTGATCTATAAAATAGGTTATATTATATATATAAAAAAATGCTGGGTTATATATCGACAGAATCCGCAATTGGATTGTTTTGATTCAGCAGTTGGGTTAAATGTTTAAACCAACCTCAATTTCAAACGAACAATTCACACTGCAACTACAGACGCAGACAAACAGCAAAAGACACACTCATTTATGCGCCTTTTTGCATTGGTCAGTGCTTGTTTTTGCACCAACCAATGCCAACAGACTTAAATATTCCATACGTAATTTTCTTGGGTATTGGAATGTCTGAGAAGTGACATACTGTAGACGTAGTTGTAGTTGTGTCGGTGTGGTGTGAATTGGCCTGTAGACAGCAAGTGTAAAGTAATCACTCAACGTTCTGCGTTTACTTTATGTAGCAAAAACATTTTCTTAAGTCCATCTGTAAGTTACTGGGAGCAATTAATAATTTTCCATCATTTTTAAATCCAGATGTTGGTATTTTGGTCCATAGTTCACAATATAATTCTTTCGTTTAGGCTATTTTTGTGTCATATTTCTGAACTGATGTGTTAATATAATTAGCCTTGAGAATGATGTACTGTAACTACAACATTTACCAGAAAGAGTTAAATGCACCATACTGCTTCCCAGCCAAACCAGCAGATTAACCCTTTCACACACAAAAAACCAAGTCCTAGACTAAAATGTAAATCTGAGCTGTTTTAACTGAAGGAAACTTGCACTGACTGATCTTAAAACTTCTGTGCCTTTGTTTTGTCTTAAGATACATACCAGTAATGCTTTTTTTCTAAGGCATGTTTATAAAAAAATGTAAATGTCCTAATTGAACTATGGCCTAACCTAAGCCCTGTCTATGAAACTGGGCCAAAGAGTACAGAAACTTAGCTCTTAGTGTGCTGTAGTAGGAAACCATCATCTAAAACATCCACATATCATGATTTTATTGTAATGAAGTGCACTATTCCTCATATTTGAGGACTAGAGGAGATAAAAATGATGCATACCAAATACAGTATGCTCTGCTATTGAACTTGTTTTTAATCTAGTCTGGCATGTATTTTATTTTGCATTTGTTTTATTCATAGTTATCTGCATCTAGTTATCTAATCTTGCTTATTACTAATAATTTCTACTTACCGACAGATGAACTTGTAAGTTTTATGAAGTTGACAAATTTTGCCATCCAACCTATCCACTACTGTCTGGTCAACAACATTTTAATATTTGTGTTTAGCACTCTTTTTACACCTACCATCCACTGTAACTCTTTGAGAACAGACCTGTGAGCAATTTTTAGGTCACAACCCACTGCTTGAGAACCCCTGTGCTGAATGATAGAAACCACTACGTTTTCTTCTATGGCAAAATGTTTCCTTTCATAAACACACTTTAGGTTCAGTTAAGGTGCTCTCTGATGATTTGCAAAAACGTTTGCTTGGTTAACTTGATTAAGTTGCAGCAACTGGTGGACTAAGTGTAGTGGGCCGCTGAGGCTGTGCTGCATATATCAACAATTGGCATAATACAAAAACAAATTACTGGGTGGAATAATAAACTTCCCAGTCCTGTACATACAGTATCTGTATGTGCCCAATGGACAATTTATATATTATGCATGTGATGCAACACATATATAATTTTAGAAATATGAACCCTGTTTTAGACATTCTTTTTTTGTGTGTGTCACATTGCTATTCTTGAGCAGATACTGTGTTGATATAACCTTACTAGTGCAAGACAGGGCTATTTTCCTTAGTTCTGTATCTCCATGGGACTCTGGGTCTCAAACTGGATCAGAGCTTTGGGTTGGGGAGAGAGAGCGAGATTGATGGAGTGAACGCGGACAGCTTCCAGTCCCTTGGTGACGTGGAGAGAGGAGAGAAAACAGGAGAATGATTGTTTTGTTCTCTCTTCAGAGAAAGTGCTTCTGCAAACAGTCTAAACAGAGAGGAAAGAGGACATTAAACACTCTGATATCCCAGCTACTCCACTGGACAGCTGGTCATGTGACTCCGCAGACAACTTAATCCAGCCGCTCTCGAGCAAGACTGGAGTAACCTAACTATGAATTTACACAGAATAGGCCCTTTTATTCCTGTTGCTGCCTTTTCCATGTGGTTATCGTCACATTGGCCTCCCAAAAGATAAAAAAACAGATCCAAAAATAGCTCTTTTTTTTAACTCTCACTGCTGTATATAATACATCACAGATGTAAATCTACATCAGTCTAACCTAAGCAAATAGATAGATGTTAGTTCTATGTTGACTAAATGTTGACCAATATCTCTACTTGTTGGTTAAAATTATATTTTATTTCCATTTTTAACAACTTTTCACTTAGGTTGAAATCCTTGCAGACAAAATGTCTTGTTATGTAACATCTCATCTGGTCCTTTGCTATAGATTTATGAGCCATTATTGCTCGGCTTTGGGGGATAAAATTAAAGATTATATTATATTATACCAATATATTGCATTTAGTCTTGTCTTGTTTTTATCCCCCAATTAAATTCCATTATAAATACAGTCTATCACTAAAAACAAATGATTCTTATTAAGTCACGTGTTTGTTTTGATAAACAGGAATGTTCATTATGGAAATTTTAATTTTCCAGAAATACTGAGACTGAGCAATTATTCTGGGCTCCCTGTGAAAATGTTGCTACAAAGAGACACAACAGTGGAAAATGAAGAACAATGCCAAAATCTCACTTGGACTGGTAATAAAATAAGGTAAGCCACAAACTTTTTTTAGTCAGACTGTTGAACACTGTCAGGAGTTGCTCTAGAGTGCTGTGCAAGTAAAAAAACAAAAAACAAGTATCATAATAAAATACACCAATTCAGAGGAGCTTACCAAGACTATCAGAAATGACAATTATTGTTTATTTGTAGGTTAATGATTTGTTCTCCTTAACTTTAGTTTAGTTAGGTTCGGGTTAGTTCACCCAAAAATGAAAATTCTGTCATTATTTACTTACCCTCATGTTGTTTCAAACCCATAAGACCTTCATTCATCTTCAAGATGTTTTTGATGAAAGCATCTGTCCCTCCATAGACAGCCACACAACCGAAATGATCCCAGATCCAGAGATGTACAGTAGTAAAAACATCGGTAAAACAGTCAAGGTGACATCAGTGGATCAACTTCAGTTTAACATCATTTACTCTTCCATTCTTTTCCTATGATTTATGTCTTCTGCCATTTTAGAGAGTATAATCAAATATATCGTAATTAGTGTTCAGAAGATGAACGAAAATCTTACGGGTTTGTAACGATATGAGGGTAAGTAATTAATAACAGAAGTTTCATTTTTTAGTGAACCAAACTTTTGAGTATTAAATATTGTTATAGACTTCCTTGGATTTTTGTGAGATAAACGTGAATGATATCTCAAATTTTGCAGCTCAATTTTTACTAAGGTGTTCGGAGGTCTAGTCAGTTTTGGTAGTTAAAAAAAAAGTATACATACATATATATATATATATTTATAACTATGCACAACATCCTAGGATTGTGGCCACAAGTTTTGTGTTTCCCACAATGCTTTGTGCGATTTCTTTTCTGCTAATTAAGAGAATTTATTTTGCACCTTTGATTACATCTCTTTAAATCTTAATGAGGCCATCAGATACTCTGTGCTCTTAACTGCCTGTCAAACTGATGGCTTTCATGAATTAAAGGCACATTTCAGCTCTTACATGCTCTGGGGTGTTTTTTTTCTACGCTCATGTGAAAGTCATAAAACAGGTTACTGGACTCCCGACTGTTTTATTACCAAATTCACAAGTGAAAATTTAAACGGTTTTGCGATAAAGTGAAAGGGAAAAAAATACATTAACCCTTCAAGAAAATAAATCTCCTGCGACTTCACAGTATAGCAGCTGGAGCAAAGCCAACGTTTAATGACATTTTAAAAGCAATACCGACATGGAGGTTAGAATAGCGCTAAAATCAAGGGCTTAAAGAACAACTATTTTATCCACGGTGGCTAACATTTAATATGATTAAAAATCAGCATAGAAGTAATGACTTGGTTTCAGGCAGGGTGGGCTGAACTTAAGAAAGGTGTTAGTGAAGAGAGACGCCAACTGTGATTGGTCTTTGGAAAGGCCCTGTGAGAGAAATCCCATGGAGTCAGAGGTCTAAAGTGTGGAATCGCTCAGCCGACATCAGGAGGGTACAGTAAGTGGAGGCAAGGCCACTGTGGAGGAATTTTTCCATCTACCTATTGACACAGTGTTTGAGCTGCACAAATATGCTGTATTTTCTTAAGGAGCACTTAAAGACTGTTTACGCTTCAGCAAAGATGAATAGGGTGCTGACAACAAATAGCATGCAATATCAATTTTAGACAGTACGCTTTGTAACCAGTAACAGAAACTACCACCACTCATGCATAAAGAAATAAAATACAGAAATAAGTGGTGTTAGCAACAAACTGAATGAATTACAACATGTAAACAGTAATTCTACTATGACCAGTGCCTACATACAAACATCTGAGGGTTTCTGCAGGTATTATGAAGGTACATTTAAGACTTTTTGAGACCAATTAAAGATGTCAGTGTGTTCTTAATGTAAAGGTAGTGCAAAATGAGTTCAATCTCAACAATTTTATATTTGAAAATGCAGCAACTACAGGTTTTCATTAATTGATTCCAAAAAATTGTGTATTAGTATTAATAGTAACTGTAGTATGGAAAGAACATTAACATGACATTGGAAGAAAGGGATATGTTGTTCTTTTGTGTTTTTGTCAGGCTTTCAATAATTTTCACTGGATTCCACTTATATATTACAATCGAGATAAATTAAAATTAAATTAAATGCACTTTTTTTAAACTTATACTTAAAACATGAACAAATATCTGCCAGTGGGGTCAGAAAAATAAAGTTAATTTAAAAAGAAAACAAGTTTTTATACTTTATTAACAGAAATTGACATAAACTCAATTTGACTCAGTTCCTTAGAAATTATTTACATTTTGCAGTTAAATGCATCTTGATACATCTATAAGGATTTTTGAGATTATTGTATTGGAAAGCAAGACAATATTATTTTAATATTTTTATTATTTATTTTATTTAATAGAGGATATTATTTTTTATATGCATCATGTATATAAAATCTTTCTGCTTATGTACATAATTTTAAAGACACCCTCTGAAATCCTGCATCAGCTTTTTAACAACATTTTTGCACTATGGTCAGTCTCATAATTAAAATTCATGAGCAAAGCAAATAAGTTTTGCATCACTTCACTTTTCAGATGGTTCCTACACCCTGGTGCTTCTGAGACGATATGGTGAGATGAATATTCCAGACTTGGCATTTACTTACAAAATAATTCTGTCAAAACTTGGACACCTTGATGACACAGTGAAGAGCTCTCCTAAATTCAAGCCTCTTCCAAATCCAAGCTCTGCTTGGGGCCCCAAAAATTATAAACCCGCCCCTAGTAAGCTGATTTCTGCTTGGGCTGCAGTTGAAATGGACATTCAGCTTGCCAAATTCCTGAGATAGTTTCCACTCTTTCAGATATACTGCAATGTGAAGTCTCAGCTCAGTTTTCTAGTTGATGAGGTGAAAATAAAACTCTGCTATACATTTGACAGCTTATATACAAAATTGATGCAATATTGATTAATAAACCGAAAACCCTTGTAGAGTTGACTATATTTTCCCCCTGTTTTCATATGCTGGGAAAAATAATGAGTAAGAATTAAGGCTTCAAACAGAAATTACAAGTTGTCTCTTTAAAAAAAAAAAAAGTATATATATATATTTATTTATATATTTAAATTTTGTGTTATTTATTTATGTTATATATATATATATATATATATATTTCCTTTTACATTATATTTTAATACATCCAAGAAATATCTAATCTAGAGAAATCTAGATTCAATTAAAAATATATATCATTTATTTATTTATTTTATTTTTAGATTAGATAAATTAGATTATATTCATAAATTATAGTGTCAAACAGCCTGCAATTACATATTGCTGATATTATAAAAATGTACAAAATAATGTAAAGTACTGTATAACAAACTTAAACGTAAACTAACTGTAATCTGTGCTCTTTATTTATGTCCAATTCCAAGCTTTCATATGGTATGTTACCTTGCCGACACCAAAGAAGAAAAAGAGGTGAGATTTATAGTGAACCTTGGTCTAGACCCTGTTAACCGATCCCAGTTTCATGTCAGACACACTCTGCTCTCACATAGGCTTGTAAAACTTGGCGAACACAATGCAGTGCACATAGAGGTGAGACACCATTGCATTCAGAAACATCTCCAGCAGTGAACTGGCCTTTTCATGGCTTCTCAATAACATTTTATACTACTTCATACAGTTTCCATTCCCAAAGGGCCTTAGAGCTGGGCTTCAGGGAGAGGGAATGCTGGCTGGTGGTTTGTTTGTCAGTGACAAGTAGCCTGGGCTCACAAATTACTTGGGAACCTCAGAACTTTTGTTTATTCTCTGGCTGATAAAGGAAACCATTTTACATGCAGGCAGGCAGCTAAAACAATGCATAGAGGATGAGGAAAAACAAAACTTTGAGCATATGGAGAGCATGTGGGTGGAAAGACAAACAAAGCTGGAGGACCAGAAAAGGTCTGTGAAACACCTCAAAGATCCAATGAAATGACTTAATGAGCAATTTTTTTAGGCTGATTTTAATCACACCATAAAATTGGCTACTTGATAGCCAGTTGTAGAAGGAGGGACGTTTTTTTTATAGAGAGTGTTTGATTGATTGAATGAAATAAGTACATTAAATTAAATTCTACATTAAATTATAAATTTTTTTTATTGCTTTATTGTTGATATTATGATTATTTATGGAACCTGTTTGAAAAAAAAAATATTTTTTTCACTCAAAATTGGACTTTAGGACTCGCAATTGTAAGTCAGAATAGCGAGTTTGTATCATGCAATTCTGAGAAAGAAAGTCTGAATTGTGAGAAAAAAAATCACAATAACCTTTTTTTATTCAGTGGCAGAAACAGACATGTAATGTCTGTAATCTAAATCATGTAATCTACAAGAAACTGTGTAAGATTGTTTCGGTAGGCTGCGTTATTTTAATAAAAAATTTATTAAAAAGAAGTATATTGCAGGTATATTCCAGTTTTCGGTGTCTCATCATCCCATCATCGGTGGGATTTTTATTCCCATCATGCCTCATACCTGAGTCTGAGTGCGCGCGCCTGTTGCTTGGCCACACCCACGGCTTGTTATCTCACCTGCTTAAGCTGAACTCTGGTCAGTGCAAAATCTTGATTTGCTGCGGTAGTCATTTCTGAGCGTTATTTCTCATTGTTTGCCTGTGGTTTTGATTATGGACTGTTCCCTTATTTATTGCTTTCTGCCTGCCTCGACCTTGCCTGACCCTCCCTAACAATGCTCTGTTTGTTCTGGTACTGACCTTGCCTGTACGACAATGATGTGTGGTGCTTCGCCACAGTTATTATCAGTTATCAGTTGTGAGGCCTAATTTTTTTTGCGGGAAATGTGCATTTTTTTGACAAATCTCAGAACAGCATTTGTATGAAACAGATGAGTCGTCAGTAATAGCTCTATAGCACAATGTGGGGTAATTTTATTAGGTATAAGCTTTCTGTTTTATACTTAAGCTTGTTTAAATCTTTATAACACTAAGTGTGAGCATAGTACTGGTCTCACTTGAATAAAGAGGAAAGCCTGGCAAACCCGTGATGAAACAATATAATAACGTGGCAAATGTGTTTTATTCTTTCAAAACTGTCAATTAACGTGGTGCTTTTCTCTCTCACGCTACGCTCCAAAACCAAAAGTGTTCTGTTCTTTGTTCTGGCTGAAGAGAGAGCCCAAAATCTGTCACCATCAATAATAGAGTCTGCTTGGCAAATTGATATGTTGCCTTTATATTTAACAGCCTATACATTCGTACAACACCGGTGTGTCTTTAAACCCTCCACACCAAAGTTCATTCACTGGTGGTCCACAGTGGGTAGCAGTGTTACTGGTATCCTACATGTGCTTTAGGATCGTAAGTCTACGTTTGATTGCCTTGATATGCATCTGGCAGGCCTATAAAGGACGCAGATGTGGTTTGATTTTTCACTTTAAACCTGGACACCACCAGTGCTAGTATGTACCATATCAGAGGCTGAGGGCACCGGGCCAAGCTCTATATTCTTTATGCCAATAAACCAATAAACATTAAATTTATCAGCTCTTGTTGAAGGGAGGCTCGTTCTTGTTTCACTGTTATTCTAGCGAAATCACAAGAATGTTTCCTTTAAACCAACTTCCTCTCTCACTTCACGATTCCCTACAGAGCTGTGATCCTTCTTTGCTAAGAAGCAGAACCAACTCTGTCACATCTCTTCAACCCCGTGCCAAACATCGTCTGCCTGAGGGGTAATTGATTCTATTCTGTCTCGTTTTTAGGGAAGGTGTTAAATCGGTTTAGCAGACAGAATCCGTGAATGGCATGCAGCAAAGCAGCTCCAACTATTGCTGACATCCATTACTGCGAAAAGCACATGCCAGCAAAACACAAATCCTGCTCAGACGGAGACTCTGCAGTAGGTGGCAATTTAACCATTACAGTAAGACTGTACAAATCCATTTGGATGAACTGAGGATTCACAAAAGCCAGTGACTTCAGGGCATGCAAGATAAAATGCTTCGGCAAGAGATTTGATTGTAGTAATTTGTTATAAAACTGCATTATGGATGGACAAAAATTTTTCAAAATTAGTATGGAGATCAAAAGATATAAATAAACACTTATATATGCTGCTGCAGACTCTTTACATTTCATCATGAAAAAAATTGTAAAAAAATTTAATGAAATAAAAAAAAAATCTGAAATTCAGCATCATTACTCCAGTCTTTAGGGTTATATGATCCTTTAGAAATACTTATAATATGCTGATTTATTATTAATACCTGAAACAGTTTTTGCTATGTATTGTAACTATGTATTGGAACCTTTTACACTTTTGTCAGGACTTTTAGGTTTTTTTCCTGAATAAAAGTAAAAAAAAGAACAGCATTTATTTAAAAAAATAAATATTTTGTAGTATATATTATACATACATTATTAGTTAATTATTAGTAGTATTAATAATAATATCATTATTATTAATTTATAGCCTATATATATATTTATATATATATTATTACCAAAAACTCATTTTTTAAACAATTTTCAAAAATCTTGTTTTTTTTTTAACCACCCAAAAGGCATTTTGGGTTATATTGATTAGGTAAATAATAATAATAATAATAATAATAATTAAAAACTAAAATAAATACATAAATAAATAAAACAAAACACAATAAAAACATTATAACATAATAAAAAACTTAATTTTTGAAAACAACAATAGTAAAAAAAAAACAGTTTTCTGTTTTTGCAAATAAACTTTTTGCTAATAAAATTTGAATAATGCATTTTAGTTGCATTTTTGTCTTGCCTTGTTGTTTGGTGGTTTGTTCTGTTGTTCCATTTTTAGCAGATGATTTTTTTTTTATGTGAGATATTATACGGGTAAGATTTTAAAATGAATTAGTCTTTCATTCTTTCATCTTCCATTAATTTATTTGGAGAGTAGTTGTTTGTATGACCCACATGGAAAGAATATGAGGATATATGCGCATATATGAAACCTATATGCAGTATATATGCACATATACGATAATATATATGCTGCATATATGCGTGTATATGCCACATATAGGCAAAATTGCATATATGTGCATATACAGGCCATATAGGTCTCCTGTATTGCTTCTTTTAATTTTAATCATTTTTTGTGGTGGCAGTCATGGCCTAATAGATAGGGAGTTGGACATGTAACCCAAAGGTTCGGGGTTCAAGTCCAAGGTCCAGCAGGGATTGTAAGTGGTGGGAATGAATAACCAGCTCTATCTCCACTTTCAATACCATGACTGAGATGAGACCCTTGAGCACTTCTCACTGCTGTGTGTGTTCTGTGTGCACTTGGATTGGTAAAAAAATATTTTTATATATTTTAATAATTTTACTTATGTATAGGTAAACATATATATACAGTATGTGAACATATGTGCATATATGTAAATACAATATAGGAAAACTGCCAATTTTATATATGTCACATATATTAAAACCTATAAAAACATATATGTTTATATAGGTTATTTCTGTGTGGGCAAATACATTTCTTGATGCTTGAACCTAATGCTTTTAATCATAAAAATGACTTTACTCAGTTCAAAGATTTTGACCTTTCCCCCCCAACTCTATCACTGACATATGTAAGATCTTACTCGCAAAAAAACGCATTCTGTGTTCTTTTGTCTGCACACATTTTTTTCTAGCATTTATCAAACCGACCCATGTGATATCTTTTAGGAACGGGGAAGGTCATAAGACACTCGCTCTCCCTTAGAAAAACAGCATGTTTTGAGACTAGATGACTAAGATGAGATGTGAAGTATTTTCCTCTACTTTGAAAATAGGAATACTGTCTCTTTTATGTCCTGTGAAAATGAGATGTCCTCTGTATGGCTCTCTGAATCTGCATGCAGTCTAGAAAGTGTCTCTGCTCTGATGCCAAACACAACAGCCTAGTGTGATGTAAATCGCATGAGGTGACAGAGGCAAAGGAAGACGCATGTCTGAGCTGTCAGGGCCAGACATTTCCATTAATAGCCTGTCAGGGTGCCTTGTATTCACGGGAAAACTCTCCAAAAAGATGGAAATGAAAGATTTCCCTATCAGAAATACTGCTTGGCTCTATATAAACGTAACTGGAGACTAGAATGGTAATGTATTGGAAAGACCAGGGTAAAAAGAGACGTTAAGGAAGGAACTACAACCTGTGCACACCCCTGTGAGACCTACCCAGGTAGAGGGTTATAAACCTCTGATCAACACCAGAATGTGTGTTTGGCTTGTTAAAGTCACTTGTGAAAAATAGCAAGTGCTTATGCAAGTCTCAAGCACTTTATCATGCTAGAAGCAATCTTAAAACAGCTGAAAACGACAGAACTGGGTCCGCAGGTGGTGTGTAAAATAGGTGAACTCTGGGAGATGCAGCCTCATTTTGGCTGGAATTAATATAATGACTTTAGCTGGTTATCAGTATGATTCCCTTGCTGCTGAGTTATTGTTTTTTATTTTTTTCCATTTCCTCTTTCCCATTTTTAATATTAAGTTTAGGATTTAGAGAAGGCTGAAAGCTGGCCTTGGACCAGCTCTTGAGATATATTATATATTATTTGTTCACAGAGTCACAAAAAGCCTTGAATCTACCGGGATCATGGCCTGAAATAAATCTGCTGCAGTGTTGCAATGTCAGTTACCCAGCTGAGAAACAACATAGAGATAATGATGCAGTGATACTGTGCAAGACAGAAAAGTGTGATATCACATAAATGTGAGAAACTTCTCACTCACAGGGGCGTCTCACGTCATATTATATCTGTGCATACATTGTCCATGATTTATGAGTGAGATTTAACTAATGTGTCTGAATGCATCATTGGACTGATGCAACTGACTAAAACATACATTACTTTTTATTTCATATATATTTAAAATATAGGGAAAAAATGCAATTTTTAAAGTTTAATTTAAAAAATATTTTTATCTTACATTTTATTTATTTTATTACATTTTATATGTTTTTAATTATACATTTATTTATTTATTTATTTATTTATCAGTGCTGTCAATTAATTAATCACAATTAATAGCATACAAAATTTAAGTGTTTGTTTGCATAATTTATGTGTGTGCTGTGTTTATTTATTATGTATATATATATATATATATATATACACACACACACACACACACACATACAGTACATATTAATTTTTTTTTTAGATATATTATAAATAAATATATTTAATATATAAACATAACATACTTTTCTGAATA
>JAUCMT010000028.1:13905053-13922375 GCA_032357475.1 Enteromius thamalakanensis
AAAGCATTACAATAATCTAACCTCGAGGTCATAAACGCATGAATTAACATTTCTGCATTTGAGGATGAGAGCATAGGTCGCAGTTTAGATATGTTCTTGATATGGAAAAACACAGTTTTGCAGATACTAGAAACATGGCTTTCTAACTGATGAAGAAGAATCAGAGTCAAGCGTTAGACAGTCTTCTAGATTATTACGTGTGGGGTTTTTCGGTCCGATAATTAACACCTTTTTCAGAATTTAACAGTAAGAAGTTATTGTCATCCAATTTTTTATATCAGCTATGAATTCCTTTAGTTTCTCAATTTGGTGTGTTTCACCTGGCTGAGAGCAAATATAGAGCTGAGTATCATCAGCATAGCAGTGAAAGCTAACACCATGTTTTCTGATAATATCTCCCAAGGGTAATATGTCATGCGTAAAAAGTAACAGAGCTAGTACTGAGCCTTGAGGTACTCCATGTTGCATATATATATATACTGCTACAAACTGATAGCGGTCAGATTAATATGATTTGATCCATACTAAGGCACCTCCACTAATGCCAATATTTCTAGTCTATTCAAGAGAATGTTGTGGTCAATAGTGTCGAATGCAGCGCTGAGATCCAAAAGCACGAGTTAATGAGCTGTTGTAAATAAAGACAATTTATTGATAACTTAAGTTGTTCTAGTTTGTTGTTTTCAGATTTTTCAGCACATGTTTGTTTTTTGTACATATCTGTCTAACCATCTTTTTTTGACACTGTCTTCACAATTTATGTTTTTCATGTCACAGGGTGCACAGATTGGTGGAAGCTTAGATGAAATTGTAGGCACACTGCCAGTGGCCATGGTGAGGGAGAGTTTGTGGGTGTCCCTGTATGTTGGAGCCCCATTCCCTTTGATTTAGCGTGGTTTGATGGTTTGTTTAGTTGCACACATAGTAGTGACTTATCATTGGGTTTGGGCAAACGTTGGTGTAGGATTATTACAAACAGGAGCTGTTTACTGTAAGAGTCATGGAAAACAGTCATGCAAATACAGTAGATCAATTTGCATATGTTTTTAGTGACTGTGCCTAATATGATTTCCCTTCAACTTAGAAAGTCTAGCTAAATGATACATTTTTCAGCCAGCTTGTTGAATTAGGTAGGAGGCAAGGCTTTAAAAATACAATACATTCATAAAAAAAAATATTCTAAAAATAAATAAGTAATAAAATAACTCTACTCCAAAATAACACTGCTCCATCCTCACTTTTGTTACCCACTTGTGTGTCCCCACCTATTGTGGACAGTTTGTGTTAAATATATTTGATCTCTTATATCTCTTTGCTGTAATATTCTGTGATATTAAATCCCATCATATTCAGGATTTGCAGCAGGTGATGGTGTCTGGACCAAACCTGAATGAAACCAGTATTGTGTCTGGAGGCTACGGAGGAGCAGCAGAGGGCATCATACCCACCAGTTCCATCAAAGGTAAAAAGCACTTGTTGTGAGCAGCTCAAGTTTACGATTCTGATCTGATTTGATGCAGCATCTAAGTCAAGTGAGGTTCAGCTTACATCTCTGCTGACGTATATGTTTAGGACCAGCTATACGTTTCAACCCGGAGTATTTTGAAAGAAGATGTGGCAACGCACCCAAACCAGGTGTCTGTGTCTACAGTATGCATGCTAACTTAACAGAAGACCTTATTTTACATTCTTTGTCCCCTACAGCTTCCTCTCCCTCCCCTGGTGTAAAATGTATTTGTAAGCTTTTTAACTGCAAACGTTTGGCTTTTTTCTACAGGGTGCTGAGGACAGTCGCATGGTGGATGCATGTTTGCTTATGCCACATAAACCTCTTGTTTGTTTGTTTGTTTTAAATTTACTGGCAACATGTTTTTAACAAAAATGTTTGTGAGCTGATATATTTGAACTGTGGAATGCACGATAATTCCTTTTTAATGGTGTTTCTTTATGCTCAATAACATGACTGGCTTTAATACATTAACAAAGCACTAATAGACATGACAGAATACAAATCTAAATGACAGAGTCAGTGGCGGTCCATGACGAATTTTATTTTTACATTGTATCAATGTATTTATGTTGTCATTTAATTATCCATTATGAATGGTCATTTTATCAAAAGAGACTTTATGTTGTTATTGTCCTCTGAAATTTGTTAAGTAATTAAAATTATTAAGTGGCTTAATACAGTATATTGAAAATTGACAGCAAGAGTAAGTTATGTTACACTAATAACTAGATTAATGACTGCTGAAAATTCAGTTTTACCAACTCAGGAATAAATTGCATTTTAAAATATTTAAATAAATTTTAATAAAAAATTTTAATTGAAATAATATTTAACAAAAGATCATTTTTGCATTTTTAATAAAATAAATGCAGCCTAAGTGATCATACTGTAAGAAACTTTGGGGAAAAAATCTTGCTAACCAATGGTAATTTGTATGTGCTGCATTTATTTTATTTATGCTGACCGTCACTGTACAAAGTCATTCTTTTAGCAGAAGCCTTGTTTTTCATTTGCTTTATTCTCTCACCTTACTATTTTATAAAGATGTAATTTTCATCTCTTTTGGTCACCTTGTCCTTAATAAATCTCCTTAATAAAAGCTTTCCTTTTAAACATCCACTGTTTATTTTTGACAAAAGATCACATGCGTACATCATAAGCACTGTATCAATGTATCATTGATTTGATACATTTTGATTATTCAATCCATTAAATCATTATGCATTTGATTGTTTACTATAATTTCCACTGAATAATCATCATCACACCCAGTTCATGTGCATTACTCATCCGTATTACTCCAACACACTAAATGTTGCAATTGCCCTTATGGCCTTTCACTCAAACTAAACCTTCATCCCATTCCTCCGCCCGTCCACTATTATTCATTCATTTCAGACATCCGCTCCAAATCCAGGGGCATCACTCCCAGCCATTCAGCCACCAGTCGGATAGCAAACCAGCCAGGACATTACCCAGGTATCTCAGGGCCTCCTCACCCCCTCCTGTTACTGCCAGACACATTTTCAGCCCATAATTATCAGTCATTACCCATTTACTGTCATCACACTTTTTATTCTTGTCCCTATTCATTTTTCATTCTAGTAATAAAAGATGATATTATACAAAGAATTCTGAAGTCTCTACTTTGATAATGGTCTATTACAGACACAACTGAGTTGTGATATTCAAAACAAGAGTGAAATTATATTCTGTATGTTTGTATGGTCCACTATTTGTAAATACAAGTATATACATTTTCTGCACTCAGCTCCCAGCATGCACCACAGCAACAGCAACCCATCCATGATGTCAGAGGAAGCCACAAAAGGAGTAGCAGTAGAGAAATTTGACAGCGTGAAAAAGTGGAGCATTAACACGTACAAGGTACAATAGTTTCATGTTTTTGAAAAGAAACTTCTTATGTTGATCAAGGCTGAATGTATTTATTTGAAATGTGTATACTGCTGTTAAGACAAAGCTAAATATTCAGCATCATTACTTAAGTCTTCAGTGTCACATGATTGTTTAAAAATCGTTCTAATATTCTGATTTAGTGCTCAGGAAACATTTTTTATCAATGTTGAAAACATTTGTGCTGCCTTATATTTTTAGTAAACATTTTGAATCATTTATTGATTTAAAAAAAAGAACATTTTTGTGTCATTATAAATGAACTTAAACTTCACTTAATTTAATAAACTTATCCTTGCTTCAAAAAAGTGTATATATATATATATATTTATATATATGAATTAATACAATAGGCGCATTTATAAAATATAAAATAAATTATATTTATATATAATTATGTTTAATTTCTTAATTTTTAATGGTGATTTTTTTTTTCTTTCCTTTTTTTTCATTATTATTCATTACATTTCTTTATATTTAAAGCAAAGAGTATTATGTAGTATTTTACTGGTGTTTGAAAACCTAATTTTCGGGGGTAAGTCTTTAAAATAAACAAAGTTCTCCAGAATCGTAAGAGAATTGTGGTCTACTCTAAGCAAAAAAAAAAAGTTTATTATTATTATTTTTTTTTTACTGACCACAAGTATTTAAAAAACGTATTTATTTTATTTATTTAGGCTTTATAAAAGTAAACTGTAGGGATTCATATGTATCTTGGCTTCTTTTCTTTACCAGTGCACAAAACAGATGTTTTCGGAGCGCTTTGGTCGTGGCGTAAAGACCGTTGACATGGAGCTTGAGGCTCAGATTGATGTGCTAAGAGAGACTAAGATGAAGTACGAGCGTATTCTAAGACTAGCACGTGAGCTCACCAACCACTTCTACAACATGGTGCAGACTCAGCAGGCTCTTGGAGACACCTTTGCTGATCTTAGCCAGAAATCACCAGAATTGCAGGTATTCATTTTTTATTTTTTAATTGTTTGGTTATGTATGCCACAGAATCTTAACATGGTGTACCATTGAAATGGTTTTGCAATCTAAAGAATAACAAACACTTTTCCCCCCCTTGTTAGCAGTTCAGTAAGATTTTCTTTTAACTGTCATTTTGATTTCATTAAATTGCTGCATATACTTTTTTAATGTTTTTTTTTACTTTTTTTTTGTGAAAATTAGTTTTTACCAGATTTTTATATAACATGAATATGCCTTTATTCTGTTTGATGGTTTAATAGCTGTATGAATAACATTATACTTAACTTTAATTTTATTTAAACCTTTCTAGGATGAGTTTGGCTATAACGCAGAGACACAAAGACTGCTATGCAAGAATGGAGAGACGCTCCTGGGTGCCATCAATTTCTTTGTGTCCAGCATTAATACATTAGTCAACAAAACCATGGAGGACACACTCATGACCATCAAGATGTATGAGAATGCAAGGTATGAGTAGTTTGATATTAGCGAGTTACATTTAGATTAGGGATAACAAAAAATCTGTAAATTAATGACATGATATACAGATTGATTAATCAAGGGTTAGTTCACTTAAAAAAATGAACATTTATTAATTACTCAACCTCGTATGGTTCCAAGACCATTGTTGTTCTTCAAATTCCATAAAGTGAGTATCAAAAGACTTTTATTGAAAGTACATAACAAAAACTTTAGAAAGTCAATATATTGGTTTATTTTAGTTTCATTTAACAGAAATGAATCACTGAAATTCTGAGTTCTGATGAAGTCATCATTTAAACACAGCACTGTCAGGCTGTTGCGTCATGTTTTGTTCATTTTTTTCACAATATGAATCAAAGAATCACATTTTTGGTCCACACAGTGAAAGTCAGTGGTAACCCCAACTGTGAGCTTGTGATTCTTCAGAATATCTTCTTTTAATGTTCCCCAGCAGAAAAAGTTTGAAACAATTCAGCGAGTAAATTTTAATTTTCATAACATGTTAATCTGACAGCATCTTTTTATTCTGGGATTAGTTATATAGGTTTATTAAACCAGCTTATACTAATGAGCACTGATGTTTCAGACTGGAGTTCGATGCCTATAGAACCGACCTGGAAGAGTTAAGCACAGGTCCGCGGGACGCTGCTGCCATGATGCGCATTGAGATAGCTCAACAGCAGTACCAGATCCAAAAAGAGAAGTATGAACGACTGCACAGTGATGTTAGCATCAAACTCAAGTTTTTGGAGGAGAATAAGGTACCATGTTGAAATCCATACTGTTTAACTTTCTTCTTTCACAATTCACAATTATTACTCACTTTTGTTGGAGTTTCTTCAGATTTGTCTGTGTTTTATTTCCAGGTAAAGGTGATGCACAAGCAGCTCCTACTGTTTCATAATGCCATTTCTGCTTATTTTGCTGGAAACCAGCAGCAGCTGGAACAGACTCTCAGACAGTTCAACGTGAAATTGAAGTCACCGGGTTCTGACAAGCCATCGTGGCTTGAGGAACAGTGATCGCTTTGTCAACCTAAAGAGACACTCAAACATGGAAACCGTAAATGGCTGGACAGGGATGTAAAAGTGATTCGTATGAATGATTAAGACAAAAGAAGTAGTTGTTTTTAAGTTGCCAAACCTCTGAAAAATGCCCAGAACGTCTTCAAATTAATAATAATTTTATCCAAATGGCTTATGGAAACTAACTGTGGTTACATTTTACAAATGCCTTAACTGTCTCATATACATTTGAAGTTGCAAAATTAAAAAACATTTTCTGAGGCATTCATAGTCATATTCGCAGAACTGTACCATATCCAGAGAGCTCCTCGCAGGCCAGTTTATATACTTTGTTTTATCATAGAGTAGAGCTGAAAGGAATGAATGTTGTGTTTGTGTGTTTATTTTTAACATAAGGTTGTTTGAAAGAGGATTGGATCATGGTATAAGAATGAAAAATTGCTCACGGTATGTGTCATAAGAAGGTTAATAATATATTTATATTTATGTAAATTGTGAAGTCCCATCTATGAAATTAAACCACATTTGAAAGCCAATCTAATGAGTGATATTTATCTTTTCTTATGAGTTTTTTTTTACTGTTTACTGCACATGGCAGTTTCTGAGAAGTGTCCTCAAATAGCTGCCAGCAAACAATATAGGTTAAACCTAAAAGAAATGAACCACTTTTTCTTGGTTGGATTGTTATTCCTTTGACTCTAGCACAGTTAAACCGCGCTCTCTTATTTGAGTAATTAAATTGAATCAAGTATTAAGGGATAGAAAAGCGTATTTGCCTTAACAAGAATGTTACATCTGCAATAGTTTTCTTGGTTAAACTTTTTTTTGATGTTGATTTAGCCTTTTTCTCCTTAAAATTTACAATATTTTTTTTTCAGAAAATCACCCTGCTTTGCCACTAAATGCATTAAAAAAAATTTTTTTAAAACGTAATGAGGGAAGTTTTGGGAGATTATATGGCTGATTGTCCGTGGCTAAACAACTTCTGTATTGAATTTTAGCACATGACACAGGCTTTAACAGTCTGTTTTTATAGATTTGGCCCTTAAATTCTGGGTTAGGTTATTATATTTTCCCCCTTGAACTGCCTTTACCCAAAGTAACTACAAGTAAAGAACCCAGCATTCAGTTTGTAACTGTACTCGCTTGTATATGTTAAGTTGGGTGATTACCAGTTGATATGGTACTTTTTGAAATTTGAATAGCGACACCGTCAGAGCTACCGTAGAGATTACGTCAGAAACAAGCGCTGACGAGTTCTGGGCGTGAGCAGGTAAAGAGCAGATGATTGCAACATTATTCCTCCACAGAACAGCTTTGCAGTAACCAGCAGTCCGGTGTGAGTAACATGGAGCATAGTTTTCTCATCTGGAGTATATAGCCAAAGTAGGAACTGAAATTGTCAGACAGCAGTTTCTTTTTGGGACGCCTGGATTACTGACAAACGAGTAAGTAAATGATTTATGAGTTAAAAAATACAAAGATACTACGATTTTAGGCAAAAAAAAAACACCTTGGGCGGTAAGGTATTTTGGTATCATAAAGCAAGTTATTATAATATACAGTATCATGTAAGTAGCATTATATTGAAATGTATGTAACGTTATAGACCTGGAGTACAAAGTAGGCTTCCATATTATAAAAAAAACCCAACTGTGATAATGAGGAACGTATTTAAGCTTTAAAAGTTCCATATGTGGAGGAATTAACCAAACTTTTTGTATGTAACCTACTTTTTATGTATATTCTGACAGTCATTGCATGTGAACTTGAAAAGCTGTATTTTCTGTCATGGTTTTGTTAGTTACTGTATGTACTCACCAATGCTTATTACCTAGAGTTAACTTCCCTACACTAATTCTTCCCCTTTCAGCTGAATGATGGCATATATTAGCATATTGTAGATCGATACAGTTTCCATATGGTTAATTTTTCTGTTTTTTCTTTAAAGAGATCATGCAGCATAACCTTTGCAAGTGACATTTAAATCATGATACCACCGCCGCCTCCACCACCACCACCTAGTGCCCCACCTCCCCCTCCTCCTCCACCCCCTGCCCTCTTCTCTGGTGGAGGCCCATTTAACAGAGGCCCAATGCGGGCCTCTAGAATGCGTAATTTTAATTGGGAGGCCATACCTAAGGACACAGTGCTTGGCAAACATAACATATGGACGGCTGAGGAGAACAGTGAGTTTGTGTTGGACACCAAACGTATGGAGGAGTTATTCAGCCGCAGTGATCAGAAGCAGGTCCAGGCCACAAACCGCCGCAGCATACGCCAGTCCCCGATCAATGCCTCAGGACCCGAAATGGTAAGTTCAGGAAGAATGTGCCAGAAAAGTTGTCCTCTAGCTGCAGGCTTCCAGTAAGTGGGTGTTTCCAGACCCATTTCATCAGAGAGACTTGCATGTGCTAACATTTGGCTTGTCACTGGGGTAGGGTCAGTGACTGTCCCAGACGGTCTGTAATAGAGATGACTTTTAGTTAGTTGTATCCTCACTTAATTTCTGTTTATTTTGGGTTTTATCACTGTACTAATGATTACAGAGCTGAAGGTGATTCAAGCTTCATGTATTTTAATGCAGCATGCAGGAGGTGTCATAATTGGTACAGTAGTTTTGCATAAACCGTTTCTTTATGGTCACTTATCACTAGTGCATTGCAGAGTGTTACTATCTAAAGCTACTAATACGTGCACCTAACCCTTTTATTTAGATTTGCGTTGTGTAAACCAATGCATTTAGCTTGATTCAATGATGTTAAATTATCTTTTTGACTTTGAATAAAAGCTATACAATATTTTTTTTAAAAGGGAAGTGACATGATTCACTTCAGTCCTTTTGTCTTAAAATCTATAAAATATTTTGTAATTGTTTTACCTAAAATAATCTTTAAAAATAATTAATTTTAACATTAAATGGTTTTTTTTATTCATTAATAAATTAATTTAAAAAAAAACTACAATGTGTAATTATGCATGCTTTTTTCAGATCAGTTAGTATTTTTGTCATAATCTCTGTGGTAAGTTTAGTATAGTGTATGTACATAATAATTTCAGCAAAAGGTGGCTAGGTTATGACATTTTTTCAGAGAACATCTACTGGCTTTACTTCTGCTAAAGTTACATGATACAGAACTAATTGGTAACTTTTGCTAAAAGCAGCTAGATAAAGAAAAGAAGAAGTTTACTAAAAAGGAAATTGAAGTAACAAATTAGGACTGCCTTGTTTTCCAAAAAAATCCCATTTGTGGTTTTACCGCATGTTTTTTGAAAAGATTTTACATATTTTAGTGTTGTAATCATGATTTGACATGCTGTAGCCCACAGCCAGAAAAAAACATCCCAGCTACTAGATTTGATTTAACTTACTCTTTCAAATAATGCTTAGAGTCCTTCAAAAGACAGTGATGGCATTTATGGACGCCACTCGACTATGTTTTCCCTTTGATCTAAACTCTTTTTAAAGGTGGAGTGATTTCTTCTTTTCTGTAAGTGTTTACATAAGGTGGACTCCACCGAGAATAGCTTTCATATTGGAAACGCTGTGATGCTGAACATCTAATTTTACAACAGTTGAATCACAACATCATAACGTTCCGGTGATTATTTTTAATGCAATAAACGAATAGGCAGGGTTGTTGGTATTCATAAATCATCATTAGTTTTTCATTGTTCATGAAAAAATTAAAAACATTAGGGTGGAGTACATACTTAGTACAATCTGTTTACATTCATATTAATGATGTAATATACATAAAAAAACAATTGGTTTGAAGCTGTCTTTGTCAAACATTATTCATACAGTATAATGTTTTTTTTCCCTTTGGCAGGTGACCATCCTCAACTCCAAGAAGAACATGAATATTGGTATCTTCCTCAAGCAGTTCAAAAGGTGAGTGTATCATGAAGGTGTATTGAGAAAGCAGATCCTAGGGTGGAAACGTGCAGTAGTCATACGATGGATTGCTCACATGTCTCTGCAAGCCAAAGATGAATTTTTTTTCCTGACAACATCAGGCAGTTCAAATCTTTTCTACCTGAGTACAAGCGTGAAGATAAGGTTTGCATTATTTACATCATCAGCAGTTCCCTTAATCATACAGTGTTGTGCAGATATTGATTAGTTGATTGTGACAGTTTAACTTTAATGAATACGTCAGCTTTTCCTGCTAGAGCTTGTGTTACCAGTTTGGTGTGCTTGTCTGTGTGTCTTAAAAAAAGCAAGATGGGGCTTGTTTAGTCCCGTTTTTTTAATGGTTGGCCAGGAAACGGAGATTAAGTGTATTTTAGAAGTCAGAACAAGGTGAAGTATGACTCACAGCCTGGAAGTCCATATGTTGCCTACTTCCTCTGTGCCGTTCTTACGGATGTGCCACTTGTTTTGGAGAACAATGCTGAATTTAGAATCAAGCTTTAAAATGTTATCAGTCTATTTAAAGATAAAGTGTGTTTGTTCCAGTAGCGGCGAAAGTATTGACTGATTTCATACAAGTTTCTCAGACATTCTGCCATTGAATGGACAAACAAGTAGTCCTGCCCCCAAACTCACGCCATTGGTTGAGTCACTGTTGCACAGAGCTTGTTGACACGCCACAGAATAGCAGTGTTTACACTACTGGGAAATTAACCTACGAATATCTTAGTTGTCAGTGCATATTAAACTGGCATAGGAGAAAGTATTTTAAAATTAAATTAAATAATTAAATGAAATTATAATAAATTATAATTTTTTAATGATGCATATAAAATTATTTTAGGTTAGACTTTATCTTGATAGCGATAGTTACTTACGGTTAGTAGAGTATCTAAAGCGGACTACTAATATATAATGTCAATGTTTTTTTTTTTTTAACTGAATGATAATGTTTAACACAGCTATTTTATTCAAATTACGTACAAGCCTAACAAAATGCATGATGCATATGAAACTTTTTTTTCTGCTTTCAGATAGTAATATTAGCAGAGATCCAATTTCATTCAATCACTGAAAAATCAATTTTGTAACTCCTGTGATAGACTTGATCTGTTATTCCACCAAATATTTCTCCACAGGTCAGTGAGTGGAATGATTGATGACATTATCAATGGCAGAGGAGGACAATTTGGTACAGGAAAACTGAAGGAGTTGTGCAAACTACTGCCAGAGGATGGAGAGGTGAGTGGAATAAATGGATCAGTCTTAGTTACACTCGTTGAGCAATTCCAAGGCTTTGGTAGTGTGCCAATGGTATTTGAATATATGTTTGTGTACTTTAAAAATGAATATGTGTATCTTACCCAGCAATTTCAATTGAATTATAAACTGAACTGAAAGCTTACTGTAATGTATTGCGTTCACTTCTTTTCATTAGGTGCGTCAGCTTCTTGATTTTAAAGGAGACTGTTCAGCTCTCTCTGAGGCAGATCGGTTCATGGTACAACTTGTCAAAGTTCCTTGGTGGGTGTATACAGCCACAGAAAGACAAATACACACTTACACAACTGTACACAGAGCACCTTCAATACTAAGCAATTTGCACAGCTCATGTTTTCTCTCCATCGCCGGGCAATGATTATCAATACAGGACAGTGGATTTGTAGGTCACTGCAAATTACTCTAAATGTGAGTGAACTTTAGATATGCTGTTATGATTTTATTTTTTTGTTTGTTCTTCCTCTAGCTATGAGGAACGGCTGAACAGTTTAGTACTCAAAGAGGAATTCCCTCATTTTATGGATGAAGTGAATCACTCTATTGCAGTTATGACCTCTGCTGGACAAGGTATGATTAACATCATTTTAAAGGCTTCTGCTATTTCCTATAATTCAATATGCCCTCTTCCCTTTTTTGAAGCTGGGAAGTCACACATTTTTCTATAAATGCTTTTTAATGTGTATATATATATATATATATATACACACACACACACACACATATTAGGGCTGTCACGTAATTAATTGCAAATAATACAATTAATTCATTATGTATAATATTAATACATATATTAATGCATGTACATTTTTAAGAAAAATGTTTGTGTATGTATATATGCATAATAAACAGTACACAAATAAAAAAATATATTTTGTATGCGATTATTTACAAATAAACGCTTGACATATATATATATATATATAAAATAAAATAAAATGTACTGACATTTCTGTAGTGACAAATTTAAGTCACCTTTAAAAAAGGTCATACTGAATCTTCATTCAATTAATTTATGTAATTTGCTAGACAATTGCTGAGTTTGATTCCAATGAAAACATTTTTAAAACGTTTAAAAACTACTCTAAAACTAACCCTAACCCATGTATGGAATTATATGCAGAGCTGCTGGAGTGTGCCGATCTACATTCAGTCATTCGTCTGGTCTTGAAGACAGGGAACTACATGAATTCTGTGAGTACAATCATGCCACTGTATCTAGTTATACTTAACTTAACAGTGATTAAAGTCGGTGAACCTCAAAACAGCATAATGCAGTGAGTGTACAGTATTTACATTGTCATGAGATCCTAATCATCCACCAGGGAGGGTACGCTGGCAGCGCGGTGGGATTCCGGATAACATCTCTTCTCAAACTAGCAGATACCAAAGCCAACAAGCCTGGAATGAACCTCATGCACTATGTTGCAATGGTAGCTATGATGTACTGTAATATTATTCTGTGGTGCAAGGGCCACATTAGAAACACAGCTTTATTTTTCACTCTAATTATTTTCTCCTGTGTCTGTTACCACAGCAATCCCAAAAGATTGATGCATCGCTGCTGAAGTTCCCAGAGAAGCTACAGCACATCGGAGATGCAGCAAGGTAGGCCACACATTGCTGTTTGAAAAAAAAAACTGTAATTAATTTATTTTTAGTGATTATTTTAATTGTAGCTGATTATAAAAAGACACATTACAAAAATGTGTTGATAAAGCTTTAACAATAAAACCAGTTTTTTTTTTTTTTTTTTTTTAAGATTTATATACCCACTATGGTATTTCTAATATTTTATTAATAGCTTATATTTTCCCATTTTTAGTTATTATACTAAGTATGTAAGTAAGTTTTAGTCTTTTTGTTACAGTATGTTCTTTTGTCAAGTTTTTGTTATTTTAAGAAAATATTTCTCTTGAGCTTTAAGGTAAAATATTAATTATATATCAGTTTTACTGAAATTTTAGTGCTTGTACTTCAATGTTTCACTTATCTGTCAAAGCAACATTTCTATTTTTCGTTTTTTAAATTACCTTTTCCAATATTCATATATATTTCATCAATCATAAGTGTCATATTTGTATCATATTTATCAATATTTATATATATTTTTGTAGCTTTATTAAAATTACTTTTATGGTAGTTAACAATACTGACAAAATGTATTCAATGACATTCAAGTACTCAGTAATTTTCTCTTGTATCTTGAGATACAAGCAACATTATCAATTAGATGTAATGAAGATAGAATCTTAATCTTGCTTAAGCGAAAGTCTTTCAATTGATCCGTAAAGCTTAACTTATTGTGCTCAATACTAAAGTGCACTGAAAATGCAAATTCTTTTTCTTCTGCAATGCAGGATCCATAAGCAGGAAATCGAGTCTGATTTTCAAAAGGAAGTGAATAGAGTTCAGGTGGCAAAGCAAAATGCTAGTAAACAACCAGATCTGGAGGAACAGATGAGGGATTTTCTGCAGGTGAGGCATTTTATGTGTCACGAGTCTGAATATGAGCATGTAATTTTTTTTGTCTAAAGTGAATACGTATGGTAACATGTACTATTGATGTGCTGACATAAATTTTATTGTTAAATCAATGTTTTTACAATTTAGCATTTTTTTTTTTTTAGAATGCAGACGCCAGGTTACAGGATACTGAGGCGGCCTTCAAAAACCTTTCTGCCGTGAGTGATTCAGTAGCGGAGTATTTCTGTGAGGATCCAACTCAGTTCAAACTAGAAGAATGTTGCTCCATTTTCTACTCTTTCTGTGAGAAGTTCAAACGAGCGGTTCAGGTAATTGCACCATCTAAAGATACATTCTGGGTACTCTTAGCAAACATGTTCCAAACCTGTAGGACCTTTGTTCATCTTTAGAACACAAACGATTTTTGTGCTGGCTTCTGTGTCAGCCGTACCTCATACATACATACATTTTGTGTGTGAATGGTGGTGGAGACCAAAGAAAGTTGTTTTTTGCACACAAAAAGCATTCTCGTAGCTTCATAAAATTAGGGTTAAAGCACTGATGTCACATATTTTAACAAAGTTCTTCCGTTTTGGGCCTTAAATGTGTTAGTTGCATAGCTGTCTATTGAGGTTCAAAAAAGCTCTTGACCTTGATCAAATATCTTACTTTGTAAGATAAAAAGTAAAAAAAAAAAACCTTAAACCCAATCATTTTTCTTTTCCATATAGGAGAATCTTGAAAGAGAAACGGTGGAGGTGAAGCGGAGACAGCGAGAGCATACTCAAATCGCGGCCAAGCGACGTTCCACCGCCACCTGCTCCTTACGGGACAAAGACATTGAAGGAGTTGCTCTGGAGTCCATACTACAGAGGTTCAGTCGCCAATCCCGCCGTAGAGCAGGGACCAATTCCACCTCACAGGGAGATCTTACTGAGACCACCACCCCTGAGAAACGCCCCGCTGACAACAGAGAGGTCAAGAGAGACAGCTGGATCAAAAGTGCCATGCAATCCTCTTTGATTAAGGAAAGCGTTGATAAAGATGACACGTCCAATCACCCAGAGATTACAATCTCAAGCCCAGTGCAGAACAATACCAATTCCTCAATCAATCAACGTGTCTCTGTATTCACAGTGCAGGAGGAGGAAGATATGCAGACAGAGATAGAGGTGCAAAATATGAGAGAGGTGTCACGGAAAATTTTGCAATACCAGTCCAGTCGAAGTAGCATTTCATCCGGCGAGGCCCTGTCACCGATCCTATCTCCCAGGCAGACATTCTTCCAGGAAGACCGGAGACTGCTGATCGTGACCATAGAAGAAAACACCTCCAAATCCAGCTCTCTGCTGCAGAACGGCCACATCATCAACCGCCGGCACACAATCGCACTTCCCGAAGCCAGTTGTGGAAATATCAGCCAAGAGGATCTATTTGTGCCTTGTGAGCTAAACTCTTCTCCTGCTCCCTCTATAGGTGTTATTGGAAAAGGGAAATCTGTGGATTGCGGTATGATTGCCACACTGCAAAACTCTACTGAGATGGCTAAAGATTCAGAAACCAAGCTGCTTAATTCTCAAGAGGAATCCCAATCTGTTGACTCATCACAGTCACAGTCGGTCGAGCCGGATACGAAGACTGAAGAGACGGTGCCTAACTTGCAGTTTAGTACTGCGAAAAGAAATAGCCAAATATCATTTAAAAGCACTAAAGAGGGCTTCAGCCTTATGTCTTTATTTAAGCGTTGGCGTGAAAAAGACAAATCGAAAGAGCTTGATTCTGACAGCGTAGACCCATGATCTTAACGAAACGTTTTCTATTTATTCAGGCATTCATGCTAGATGTCATGCTGTTATGGAAAAAAGCTTGGTGCTTTGTCACTGTTGCTTGCTGAATCAGTGTATAGACAATTATTTCTACTATAAAAGGAGAAAAAAATATGCAAATGCAATGATAAACACAGCATCTAATAAACAGTGTTGAGATCGGTAAAAAATATTTTATCTACAGTTTGCTTTCTTCAACCCTAGGGGGCAGTACATGACATTTTTCAATGATGATACTGCAGCTGCAAAAAACGAACCATTCACAGCGGCAAAACTAAGAGTAATTATTTCTTATAATATACTAAGCATTCAAAATAGTTATTCACCAAATAAATCCACAAATTGTAACAAAATATTTTTTCTTGGATGTGCTCTTTAAGTAAACATACAGACTATATTGTCTAATAAGGAACCTACTGTTTTATTTTTTTTAATTGTTATTATTATTTGTCTATTGACCTGTACAACATTGTGTTTCTGAAAATTGCCTCTGAATGGTCACTGTCGTTTTGAAATGATGACAGACAAGTCAACTGGTCAAAACACTCGCCTACATAATGAAACTGAGAAGAGAGAGTTTCATGTAATTTGTGGTTTTCAGCGCTCTAGAAATAAAAGAAGGCCTTTTATTTGAGCCATTGCTGTTAAAACCACTGCATTTAATTCTCAATATAAGATTTTTAAAAATAAAGAGACCATGTTCCAGTTAGGAGTCAATCGTACACTAAGATGTCTATGTGCATTTTTATATGGTGATATTGTTTCTGTTTTAGGCCAGCTATATTTATCTTTGTATGTGTATTATGTACAGTAGATGTGACTATAACAAGATCTCCTGCGCTACTTGATGGTTGTAAATGTTTTAGTTTGCTAAGCTTCTGACTAATGAAAAGCTAAAAAGGGCTTATCCTCGATAAAGACATGTTAGAGAGTTAATAGGTAACGTCATAGGGTCTAAGTGCCTTCTAGACCCTGTGGGGGTGGAGATTTGGGGGAAGGGGTGTTTGGCTGATTGTGTGAGTGAATCATCATCAGTTTCAAAGACCTGAGAATAAAGGGTTAAGTACTGATTGAATGTCACAACATGCTATGGGTATAGGACAGCTGATACTGAAAATGGCTCTTTGGAATGTGTCGGATTTAAAAAAAGCCCCGTAGCTGTGTAATAAATTTGTGCTTTTTTACATGCCTAAATGCTGGATGTTGGAATGATAGGTCTTTATCACAGTAAATAAAATTATAATTATATAAAACACAAAGATTTTATTAACCAATATTTAAGAGTATAATATAAAAATATAAATATATTAAAGATAATTTATCATTTTTCTTTTGTAAAACAAGCTTAACATTACAAAATATAATATATTGAATGCAAGTATTTTTATAAAACACATTTTTAACCAATATTTTATCTAATGGTTGAAAGTGAATTACAATAAATGAATTAGTTAATAAAAAATACACCAGCTGACTTTGTTCTTTTTTTTGGCAGAGCACTCCATGATGCACATGATGGACAAATGTGTAATAATGTTAAGTCTATGTCTTAATGTCTGCTGACGTGGCTCGGGAGACAGTCTGCTTCTGCCATCTGGCTGCCTTAGGCTGGATGCAGTCTCCATAGCAACCACCACCTTCATAATGAAAGCCCAAGACTTCAGTCTTACCTCCCCCACCCAACTGTAAACAAAGCCCAACCCTTAGACTATGCAGTCTCATAACCCCACCCATATAGTCTTATTTTGACTTATATCATATATTGTCATAAAGTGAGTTTATATATATATATATATATATATACACACATGTATTTTTTAATCTGTCCGGTGTTTGTCTCTCCCCTTTTGGGCTTGATAAGTGTTGTAATATAATCGCAATACTCTTGTACTTTATTTTTTCTTGGTTAGGCGATTGGTAACTTGGTAA
>JAUCMT010000028.1:13927239-13943774 GCA_032357475.1 Enteromius thamalakanensis
AATTTAAAAACAAATGACCAAGTGGTTAAGTTAATTTCCATTATGTCTTCTTATACTTTGGTATTTAGGTTCAGGTAAATAATCACGCAGCATCAAACAATCTCATTACCTTAATCACTATGTATGTAGTAGTGTCGTAAAAGTAACAAAAATTTTTTTTTTCATAATTTTAGGTTTTATGCACTTAAAAGTATCGAATGCAAAAATCGAAAATCGCATCACAATCGCAATATTTATCATAAAAACCGCAATTTAGTTTTTTTCCTAAAATCGTGCAGCCCTACTAGGGTGTTTTAAATAGTGCGTTGCTATGCAGGTGTTTGAGTATTCCAGAGCCGTTGAGAATCAGAGTTGCAATACTCTTTGACCTCGCCGCCACGTGGCCACGTGGTTCATGGAGCTCTCGATACTTCCCAACAACTCCACGCTGTCAATATGTTTGAATGAGTTTAAGCAGGATAGACAGCATTTTCAATATATTTGCTGCAATTTCTAGTAATTTAACACATCATGAGCATTGATTGTGTATTGATAACTATGCTAACTACGTCATTTTATTTTGGGGAGTGATGAAGGGACAGCATTAATCTATTTTTAACTATTTATATTACAGGTAGAATAGTATTTAGGGGGAAAACAATCCAAAGACTTGAGCAAAGTCCAGTCTTGGTCATGCACTGTCCTTGTTACGTTTCATGGTCACCTCCTGTCAGCTTCCAGGGACCCAGAGACATCTCCAAGAGATGCAAGACTTCCAAAAATGTGGACTTCAAACCACTGGTGCTTCTCTCTCCCAGGGTTACACTTTATAGTGACTGGTAAGTTTTAGGGTTTTTGGTGGTTAGAATAGAATTAGGGTTACAGTAGAATTATTATTTTTTAAATTCCAATTCAAAGAGGCAAATTAGGCATTTGGTGGCCAGAAATTTTTTTTCCTAGATAATAGCAGTCATAATACCTCATTTATTTTTTTATTTTTTGCTTTAAGAATGATCAAACACTCAGTGTTTTACATAAGGGGTAATATACAATAAAGCAGCTTGATATAATTACTAACGGTCAAGATGATGCGTAGTTCTCGGATGAGCCTGTGTTATTATTTTTACCGGTTGTTATCTGGGAATAACAAACTGACCAATCAAAATTAAGTATTCCACGAAGCCCTGTAATAATTTGTTTTTAATGTAGAATTTAAAAAGTTTATTATACTCACATACTGGTATTATTTTATGACATTCATGTATAAGTAAATGTTAAAAAAAAAGGTCAGCAAATACAGAATTTAACCCAATAAAAAATGTAAATGCTGTTTAAAAACAACACAGCCTCTCAAGTAACCCAACCCCTGCAGCTAAACCTACCATCTGTCAATATGTGTATCTCGTGACCGATTGTGTCATGCTACAGGACCGGAGTATGTTTTCTGAATGAGACGAGAGCGCGTTAACAGAGCGGGATCATCTTTTACTGTTTTACTCCCTTCTTCGCATAAAGACTTTGTACGGCTTTAAAAGACTTGGAATGTGACACGACTTGTTTGTAATGTATTTATACTGCTTGTTTATGATTAGTTAGGGTTTGCAATACCTGTGACTGCATTTGCCTGTGTGTGTGGGTAGGTGGGTAGGTTTAGGGTAGGGGTGGGGTTTGGAGCTCCAATAAAAGTAAAAAATTATTTAATAAATGTATATATGCATGCAAATTATTACATTTAGCCTAACAACTTAAAGCAATCGAGGACCCTTCACGTTAAAAAAAGTGACAAAAAAAGGCTTCAGAAAGCGACGCACCAACTGCATTCAGGAAACTCTTTCTTGTATTCCTTTAATGGGCAGTCTTTACTGAAACTAATTCAACGTCCTACAAGGAGAGAAAGATTGCAGAAAGACTAAAAACACAACAATATGATAATTAGCATCTGGTTATGATCGCTATTAAGGTATTTTTCATGCCGTCTAGCTCCAAATATAGCATAACTGCTTACTTATTATCAAAAAATAAGCATTAACTAGACCGCGTTTTATAAAATACAACTACACATTTTCGAAAGGTAAACTAATGCATTAAAATGCAAAAATTGCTGTAATTTCCTCAACTTTCTAGAGAATGTGCTTGAGAAACACTGAAATGAATGGGCTTCAGTGCTGGAACTATTGGTTGTTTGGAACTATTGGCTGCTCCATGACACGCTTTACTTCCACACTATTCCTCAGTTCCTATGGAAGCCTATGGGGGTCTCGCAACTCTGATTCTAAACGGCTCTGAAGTAGTAGTGTGTTGCTGGGTTATGTAAGATAATATTGATACTTGCATTGCTGTGAGTCCTTGTTTCATTTATGTAACACAAGGTGTAAAACTCTTTGATTTCCATAGCATTTACCAGTCCTCTCTGAGTCAGGTCTGGAATGAACCTTAACAGTTCATTAATGCAGACTCTTTTTCACAACAGTAGCTGTTCATATCACATTGTGAAATTCATGTTGTGAAATTTACACCCTTGGGTACGTTTGGAAACTTTTAAGTTTTACCTTTAGGTTAAACCAGCTGTGAGTTTCCATGGCTTTTCTCGGGCCAGCAGGAAGTGCATAATAAGTGTGGACAAACACAGGAAACAGGACGTGCTGTCATGTCACGCTGCCCTTCCTCCCTCCACATGCTCTTTCTCTCTTAGTCAAACGCTTTGAGCCGCTGTATTCACTAGCATTCGCCTCAGGGGAGGGGAAGAAGAAAACCACTATAGAATTTCCCAAGACAATATTAGTTGCTCTGTGTGTTTACTATCCTCTCTGCCCTCAGTAGGGGAGATTTGAAGCAACTGTAACACAAGATATTTTGCTTTTTTGCAATCTTAAACAGACAAGCGTGATGACACTTACACAGACCGTGATCAAGATTAAGTTATGACAGGACTTTATTGTTGCTGAGTGGTCAGGGGCAATTATTACATGATTGAACTGTCTTCAGATTTCTAGAATGGCGGCCTTCCTTTTTGAAATTTCAAAAAGTCGATCCACTAGATTTTCCTTAAGCAGCAATGCATTTAATGCACCTGCTAATAAAACATGAGGTAACTCAGTTATGTGACTTTTGATTCTTTACAATATGTAAATAAACATTACAGTAAAATATATAGCTAAATATACAGGGTGGGCCGTATATATGGATACACCTTAATAAAATGGGAATGGTTGGTGATATTAACTTCCTGTTTGTGGCACATTGGTATATGTGAGGGGGGAAGCTTCTCAAGATGGGTGGTGACCATGGTGGCCATTTTGAAGTCGGACATTTTGGATCCAGCTTTTGTTTTTTCAATAGGAAGAGGGTCATTTGACACATCAAACTTATTGGGAATTTCTCAAGAAAAACAATGGTGTGCTTGGTTTTAATGTAAATTTATTCTTTCATTAGTTATTTACAAGTTTCTGGCCACTTATAAAATGTGTTCAATGTGCTGCCCGTTGTGTTTGTCATTGAAACCCTCTTCTCACACTCTTTACAGGACGCTGCACATCTCGTATCTTCAAAGCATAGACAATTGCCTTCACATGACCCCAAAGATAAAAGTCTAAGGGGTTCAGACCTTGGGGGCCATTTAACTGGCCCACGACGACCAATCCACTTTCTAGGAAACTGTTCATCTAGGAACGCTTGGACCTGACACCCATAATGAGGTGGTGCACCATCTTGCTGGAAAAACTCAGGGAACGTGCCAGCTTCAGTGCATAAAGAGGGAAACACATCATCATAGCAATTTCAAATATCCAGTGGCCTCAAGTTTCCATTGATGAAGAATGGCCTCACTATCTTTATACCCCATATACCACACCATACCATCAATTTTTTGTTCCAGCAGTCTTGGAGGGATCTATCCAATATGGGTTAGTGTCAGACCAGTTGAATGGCCCCCAAGGTATCCCGATCTGACCCCCTTAGACTTTTATTTTTGGGGTCATCTGAAGGCAATTGTCTATGCTGTGAAGATACGAGATGTGCAGCACTTTAAAACTACGGATACTGGAAACCTGTGCTAGCATTTCTCCTGCTGTGTTGCTATCAGTGTGTGAAGAGTAGGAGAAGAGGGTTGCGTTGACAGTCCAACACAATGGGCAGCACATTGAACACATTTTATAAGTGGTCAGAAACTTGTAAATAACTCATGAAAGTATACATTTACATTAAAACCAAGCACACCATTGTTTTTATTGAGAAAATGTCCGACTTCAAAATGGCCACCATGGTCACCACTCATCTTGAAAAGTTTCCCCCCTCACATGTACTAATGTGCCACAAACAGGAAGTTAATATCACCAACCATTCCCATTTTATTAAGGTGTATCCATATAAATGGCCCACATTGTAGATTGAAAACAATATTGGTTCCAGTGGTTTCAACAGTCTACTAAGGATTACAATGCGTTTGGGAAACACAACCCTGATCTAGTTCTTGAATTTAGTCGCAGTGAACTGTAATGAAAGAAAACCGTTTAAAGATTCTTTATACATCCTTCATCCATACTCTATACAGAAACTGTACCATCCCTTTAATCAGCGGAATTATACACTCAAATGTTAGCACCTTGAACTTTGAACTTTTAAGATTTATAGACAGAACAATAACTAAGATCATTGCTCATAGTGCATAGTCCAACTGTGAAATATGTCATGCAATGTACTACAAATCCTCTGTCAGTATCTGTGAGCCATTTTAAAAGCAGTTTTTTGTATGTATTCATTATTCATGGATAGACAGACCGGATGTGGATGCAGCGTCAGGAAATAACTCTTTCATTCCAGCCTCTCTGGTCTACGTCTGCAGTTTAAACCTGACATATAAGGATAAAGAAGCACAGATGCATCTCTTTTGACGGTGCTCTGTGACTCATGGCATCTCCCCAGACACAACACTGTAAATACCGCTTACGCAACTCTCAGCATGCAAGATCAGCCTAGTTGTATGTCTGTTCAACTGCTTCCTTTGCAGTCTGTAGATTTCATAGATTCCTTAAAAGATATGCATTTTAAGAAAGACCTCACTTTTTGTGTCGAAGGTCTTTCTTCAGACCCGTGGTTAAATTGCTTATTGCTTGCTGCATGCAATATCCTGTAATTAGACACAGGTAATGGAAAGAGTCTCTGGCTGTCTTGCTGAGCTGTCTCGCTAATGTTGATTAATTGCAAGAAAGTGGAATTTATGGAAATGATGCAGACTTGGACTCTCTGCTCAGCTCTATTGTCCTAAACAAGCAGCTTATTATTTTGGTGAGCTGTAGGTGGCAGGAGGGGGGGCAGGCATTCTCTGTCCCAGGAAGATTAGACCCAGACTGATTATTTTTTTTTTTTTTCTGAATGTAAGCCTCTGTTACAATCCGATTAAATGCCATGCTTGCCGAGAAAAGGTCTTAGAATGGGGCAATAAGAAAGAAATATGTTAAAGGCCCTTAAACCATTGTGCATAATACAACCCCAAAGACTGTATTACTGTATATTAATATTCTTCTTCAGCAAATACACCTTTATTGTGTTATGAATATAAGCTTGTGTATATAAAATGTTGCATTATACTGTAAATGACCTGTATTTTTAATATAGTTAATAGATTTTTAACAATAATTTAATAGAGTTGTTTTAAATTCTTTAGCAACATTCAATGTAGCTGTTGTTTAATATTTATGCTTCCACACAACGCACTCTATAAACGATATCCGTTTAGCAGGAAGCCATAAATCACTGCATGTTGAAGTGAGTACTGACTGCTTTAGAAAGTACTCTAAAGCGGTGCTTGCTATACTGCTTTTTTTGCTATGTTGGTCCTCATTATTCTGCAGCTATCTGGGACATCTGAAGACATTCTTGTGTAGTTTGGGGTAAAGGCTCACTTGGAGGTATTTATGAACAGCACAGCTGTTTTCAACATTGACAAATTTTTTTCTTGAACAGCAAATCTGCATGTTAGAATGATTTCTGAAGGATCACGAGACACTGAAAACCGTAATGGCTTTTGAAACTTGAAAAACAGATATTTTGAATGATGTTATTTCTCAATATTTGTTTTGCAATCTGTGATAAAGATAAAGATTACCTAAAATGACCTCAAGGGTAAACATTTTTCTTCTTGTAAGAGGGTGTGAATATACACAGGGTGTGTTTTCAGAGGTGGCGTGTATCTAAACCACACTTCATGACGCTTTTGGCTGCGGGGGGTCATTAAGCTCATTAACACAATGTGAGAACTGGGCGAGAGTATCAATATGGCTTACGGCCACAAATTTATATTTCACATGGTTAAATGTCAACAGCATATTATTAAATGTGCTTAAAATTGCACATTGCTTTGTTACAGCCTTCACAAAACATTAGCTAAAATGCTTGGAACTTTACATTTTTAATTTTCATCTTTAAATTTTAATTTTTACATTTTCTATTTTTAAGGCATGGTCCACAAGACATGGACTCTTTTGACAGACAGAGTCAGGTCTAGTCTTTTGAAACTTCTACTAATCTTTAGAGTAAGCATAAGAATCTAGAGAGCATGATGAGAGAGGGAGAGGTGGTGAGAAGCGGTTAAAGAAAGCAGGAAGGGCTGCTGTTGAAGGGGGTGGGGCGGGAGAGGGAAGGGGGGCCTGGGCTTGACTAGAGCACGGAAACCAAGCTGCTTAAGAAATCCTCAACCCTGTCTTCTGTGTTTTTCATGACCATGGATAATCTTTCAAGTGTTTTGTTTGTATATACACAGGAATTAATGGCAATGTGTAATATCAAAACAGTGTGGCCAGTTTCCTATTAGCCTATTAGCCTATTTTAATATCAGTTTGATATGTTGATCCCCTGTCTAGAGATTCTGCAGTTTTGGAACTGATTGGATTTAATTTTTTTTAAAAGTCTCACTGTCATTCATCCTAAAGTGAATATTTTCGGTTTTACTGTTTCTTTTACTTATTCTGCTTTTATTATTATTACTGTTTTCATTTGTAAAATTAATCATGTTATTATAGATTGCGATGGTATCACAAAACAGTAGTTTTTGCATGTGATCTTTGATGTTTGCATTGTCATTGTCTATTGAGGGGCTGCTCACGCAGAATTCCACTACACTGCTTTTCCATTGTTTTTCTGTGTAAACATGCACTAGAGCAGTGGTTCTCAGTCAGGGCTAAATAGGGTGCTTCAGTGAACTTCCCAGATGGTTTAAAAGATATATATATATATACACACACAAACAAACATGCATTAAAATAAGCTACCACAAAAATTAAGATGTTTCTTATTTTAATTCACCCCCTTTTTTTTGAAGAAGCCTAGTTTAGTGTATATGGGTAATCTAGGCTTGGAAAATTCATATGAATTAAAGTTAGGCATGTTCATTTCGGTTATTTCCCGTAACTCACAACCGAAGCTCATTGATCGATTATTAACCGTTCACCAACAACATTATTTTAAATTAGAATTTCATTCAATTAGAAAGGACAAGCACCTGTGACCCGTTAAAAATAGTAATATAATAATATTCATTGCACACGCGCAAAAACTAGCAAACAACAGAAGGCTAAGATTCACATGATCATATCTATTTCATATCATACGCCTGCAGCCCTTTTGCGAACAGAGGAAAAAAAAAACTGACTAGATTTAATAAAACTTTTAAGTAACATGCAGCTAATTTCTCCATCACTATAAGTTACCCAAAACACACATAAAAAGACGCAACACCCGATTCTGCTGCTGTGTGAATGTGGCCAATAAAAATGCAACTTTCTTTTTTTTTTTTGTCAACACATTTTTTTAATATATACTGTATATATAGTGGCTTATTTTAACAATGCAGCAAACCTTTTAAAATAATTAGGTAAAATACTGAAATAAATAAAATTATGTTTAACTGATTGTATTAATCGGTCAAAATTCATATCAGTCGGTTAACGGTTAAACGGTTAAAATGAGCATTCCTAATGGGAGTCAATGGTGACCTAAACAGACCGGTGGCAAACTTTCAGAATATCTTCTTTTGTGTTCGGCAGAACCAAAAAGTGTTTGTGTGAGTAAATGCTACCAGGATTTAAAGTTTTGGGTGAACTATTCCCTTAATAAAAGTCAAGCTCTAAAATATTTCATTGGGTAGAAATTGTAGATAAAATATGTTTAAAAAATGCATCCTGCATTCGCCATGGTACTGCTATAAATGTGTATTCAATTCTGACGCTAAAGAGAAGAAATTGTTGAGTGAAAATCATTACTTTTGTTTTCTTTGCGCACAAAAATTATTCTTGTAGCATCATAACATTATGGCTGAGGCACAGATGGACTATTTTAATGATGTCCTTGCTACCTTTCTGGGTCTTGAATATGGTAGTTGTATTGCTGTCTATGGGACGGCATGAGGGTGAGTATTTAATGACAGAATTCTTTTAATTTAAAAGTAGTCTTAAAAAAACACATCTTGTGAACTTTCACAGAACATATCTAAAGGAGCAATGTGTTTCTTTTAAATGGCCCCTTAATTCACAGATGATGATGATGATGGTCAATAGATGAAGAATATGGCCAAAATGATATTGCTATATATTTTGCATTTTATTTATTATTTAAGTGTTAAGGTGTCTGTATTGCAGTGCGACAATGCTGTACAATCAAAACAAAGTATGCCAAGTCTAAGGGGTCCGCTGCTTTTTTTGGATGCCCGTTGCCTGATTTGCATAATCCTCTTTGTGAACTTGGTGCTAATACAAAACAGCCGCATACGTGTCCAAATAAACAATGTTATTTGATTGTTAGGAAAATTTCCCTAGAATTTTCCCTCCGCTGTAATAATGACAGCTGTCTTTTTGGATCGAGAGAGTCAAATCTTTTCTTTCTATTCATCTCATTGGCTAGTTAATCTCTTTTTCTCTCTGATGCTGTAAACACATAGGAAGGAACTGGGAGGATTTTCAGGAAGTGCCATTTAAAAACTTCCTTTTTTCTCTTCCTCCTGTGAAGACACAGCAAAGAAAGGTGCAGCACTCGATAGATAACATTTCAAATGTGTTTTTTATTAAAGTCTGAGTAAACAGCTTAAGGGGAGGATAAAGAGAACAGAATATGAGAGAGTGAAACGCCGCAGCTCCGGAGCGCTGCAATCAGCTGCTTTTCCATGAGCTGGAAATGAAAGATTACCCATGAAGTACAGAACATCTGACATTACAGGTTAGTCATGAGGGAATGGGGAGGCTTCTTATTCCCAGGATGTGAGGGATGAGTCTGCAGTTTTCCTGTCTTCTCATGACAGCTGTGTGTTCATTCATCTGACCATATTTTATGAGTAAAAAAGAGGCTGTGAGAGACAGAACTACAGTCTGTTTGAAACGCCTTTCAAAATAATTTAACAATCTCTAGAAAAGATAAAACCTGGAGTTTAAAAAATGCTACTAGAGTCTTATGCACATTTAAGTAATACAAAAATGCTTAAATGATTAATAAATTGTTAAATGAATAATAAAGGAGTAATTATTTTGAAATTTATAATAAATTAAATTTTTATTTTAAATATTCTATGCATATACAAAATCTTACAAAATAATATTTTTTTTAAATATTAAAATAATGAAATATACATCAAACACTATTTCTGAAGAAGTTATGAAAATGAATTGATCTTGCTTTCACCAATCCACTTGACATTACAGTTTTGTTTCCAGTATTGTTACAGTTAGTGTTTCTCCAGCTGTTCTTGCTTGCTGTTTAAGGAGAAGTGCCTGACATGTGGCTTGTGTTGCAACATTATATTTTCAGTAGACAAAATCCTCACACTCTAATCCTAAAATTGAGAAAAACAGGATCAGATGTGGGTCATAGTTAAACATCATGGCAGACGAGGAAGCACATGGACGCTGAAACAGCAAACAAAACCATGTGCTCTCACAAACACATCCACACAGACAGACAGACTGACATATGACTCTCAATAACAGAAAGACTGTTGTGTTTTGGGTATCATGGGATTTCACATCCCATTTGTTTTCGTGGAAGATAAACTGATGCTGTATGCACATTCGTTGATACTGAAACAACATGTTGTTAGTAGATCAGGGTTAAGCTCTGAACGGACAGATGTTCACATGAATGTGTGTCATGGTTATACCTGATGGATACAGCTGCACTCTATTTTAATATAATATAAAAAAAGCTGATTCAGTGATCAAGAAATTATTATTTGTGTTGGTTGATATTTTTATGTGGGAATGTGGTAATGTTTTTTTCTTTGATAGAACGTTCATATAAATAAACATTTTGTAAAATTTCTTATCAATTGAACGCATTTTTGATAATTTTTTAAAATTTATTTAAAAAAAACAAACAAAATAAACAAACAGTGAAATTATGATTAATCACATCTAAAATAAAAGTTTGCTTTTACGTAAAAAATATGTGTGTGCTGTGTATATTTATTATGTACATATAAATGCACACACATCCATGTGTATATATATGTAAGAAAAATATAATTTATATTTAAAATATTTATATTTAAATACAATAATTTGTTTTATATATATATATAAGTATACATGCATGTGTGTGTATTAAAATATAACCCAAATATATAAATGCAAACCTTTATTTTGGATGTGATTAGTTGTCATTAATTGTATGATAGCACTTATAAACAAATAAATAAATCTTATATTTTAATTATTGGTTTATAAAGAAATGTTTCGCCACTTTTCAAATGTTTGTTGTATGTTGTTTTACCCTTGTCCTGCACCCAAGCTTTCAATATGAAACTACTTCATAAAATTTAAAATAATGAGATTTTTTTTAAACTGGAGGGTGCGTATTTCTGTGTAAATCTTAATTTACACAGAATGACTTTATTGCATCATTGTTTTGTAACTGATCGTATTGCAAAAATTTGTGGAAATATTTCATTGCATTTAAAAATGTTGTCATGCATAAAAAGCTTTATGCAAGTTTCAGACATACAGCTGTATTCAAAGATTACCATTCTTTCTGTCTCTCTCTTGTAGTCTGAGAGGCCTCTGTCTCTTCATTTGAATGCCTCTCACGATGGCTAAGCGGGAAAGCGGCAGCACCAGCCCGGTGGTGCGTCAAATAGACAAGCAGTTTCTGGTGTGCAGCATCTGTCTGGAGCACTACCACAATCCCAAAGTCCTGCCCTGCCTGCACACGTTCTGCGAGAGGTAAACGGACACACCTGAATAGAAAGAGCCTTATGAACAAATGATTTCAATCACGCAATCATAGCCTCAACGCTGCTTTCACTATATGCTAAAGACTGTCTGTGTTCAGTGATGTGGAAGAAAGCGGCTAAACGCTGCCTCTTCGGGGGGGTGTCTGTGAAATCACAGCAATCTGCTTGACTTGAAGGTGATCCAGTGTGGGAAATAACTAACTAAAACACTTAATACTGCCACAGCCTATTATATTAAATTAATATATATATATTACATATATATATATACAGCAATAAATAAATAGAAAATAAATAATATATAAATAAAAATAAAAAATACAAATAATTAAATACAATAATAATAAAATAAACATTTAATATAATGGTTTAATACATTTATTTTAATTTGGCCATTTAATAATGTAATTTATTACAATAAATATGTCTGTGCCGGTATCAGGTGTCCCATTTTATGTATATATATATATATATATATATAATATTTAATTTAATTTATTTAATTAAATTTAAGTTTAATGCACTTATTTTAATCCTTCCCCAGCCTAGTCACATTGACACATTGTATTAAATTAAAAACAATAATAAAATAAAATATTTTTTTTTATTTATGAATTACAGTCCAGGAGCATTCTGCATTAAAAAAATATGATATATAATATTCAGTTAAAATTAGTAATATGTATATAAAATATTATTACTATTACTGAGGGATAAATATTTAACAATTTATATTTGTAAGAGATGTCACTGCCTTCACCCATTGTTTTTAGCCTCTCATTTCTATGATATCAAAGTTTAACACTCTCACAACTTGGTCTGCTCTGTCAGTCTGCTGCTCTGCTTCTTTTAAAGAATAAATAAAAAACCCTGTTCAGCTGCAACGGGCCAGTGCACATGTACAGTTTGACTTAAAACTCTTCTAAGGCTTTCTGAATTGTATCTAAGCAATGTCACAGATGCTGGATTTTGATTTAGAATGGCTGTGGCATGACATCATGCTTTGAATCCGCCCAGTAAGGCAAAAACTGTATTCCCTCTGCCGTCACTGAGCTGGAATGTGTACATCGTTTTTCCCCCCAGCTTCTGTCAACAAATTGTCATCACATGACAGTTAATTGCTCTCATTTTTGTTACTTTATATTGTCCTGTCAAAATATTTACGACTGTAATTTAGTGAGACTGAAAAATTGAACGCCAATGATATGAAGATACGCCCGGTGCATTAACAATCCATTTGACCTTGGGGGCAAATCTTCACAGCTTGCTCTTGTTTTTACACTCTTTTTATCACAGATGCCTCCAGAACTACATCCCCCCTCAGTCCCTGACCCTCTCCTGCCCCGTGTGCAGACAGACCTCCATCCTGCCTGAAAAGGGTGTTGCAGCACTGCAAAACAATTTCTTCATTACTAATCTGATGGAGGTGTTGCAGAGGGAGCAGGACTGCACCCGTCCCGAGGCCTCTAGTGGGCTGGAGTCAGCCGGTGCTGCTACATATGCCCCGCCCCTCTCCTGTCCTAATCACGAGGGCAAGGTAAACATGCTCACATTTCCACTAGTTGTTACCAATTTTAGGTTTAGCAATTTGACAACTTAATTTTTGCTTATTTGATTTAGTTGCCATTCTTGGTCTTCATATATATATATATATATGTATGTATGTGTATGTGTGTATATATATTTTTTATTTTAGCTTGCAAAAACTATTTTATTAGTTTTTATAATGATACTAATGAACACTAGTAATTTGAATATTGGAAATATTTATTCATTTAAGATATTATTATTATTATTATTAATTATACACAGTAATTTATTTTAGTAATAATTTTAAATATATTTTTAAAATGTATCTTTAATATATTTAAATACAAGTAATATAAATTGTATTTTTATTAGTTATTTTTAATGTTTCTCCAATTTATATTTCTGTTTAACTTTTAGCTAGAATTTAATTTCAGTTATTTTAGTTGTATAAAATGTAATACTTCAGCTTATATTATATAAAGTGTATTTATTATTTTAGTTGTAAATCTGTAATTTTTTTTTTATACAGTATATGCACACATACACACACACACATATATATATATATTGACATTAGAATTTAAATATAAACTATTTATTTATTTATTACTTAGTAGATATATTTGGTGAGATTGATTATTCAATTTAAAGTGTAAGCAGTATTTCTGCAACTCAAAACAGTTTTTCTCCATCTGTGTGTTCAGCATTTGAATGAGTTTCTGTCGCCCTCTGCAGGTGATGGAGTTTTACTGCGAGTCTTGTGAAACGGCCATGTGTTTGGAATGCACAGAAGGAGAGCACCGAGAACATGTGACCGTTCCACTGCGGGATGTTCTGGAGCAGCACAAAGCTGCACTCAAGAACCAGCTGGATGCTATTCGCAACAGGTTCATGAAGCCAAAAATAATACTCAGCTCACTGTTAAACTGAGCCAGTATTTAAAGCTTGTATTTAACCCATTCTTTACACTTCACACTGAAATATTTATTTTTTGAAACTTAATGCTTAAATCTTTTTGCAGGCTTCCTCAGCTGACTGCAGCTATAGAGCTGGTAAATGAGATCTCCAAGCAACTAACAGACAGGAAGAATGAGGCTGTGACGGAGATCAGCAATACATTCGAGGAACTGGAGAAAGCTCTGCATCAGCGCAAGACTGCCCTTATCACTGACCTGGAGAACATCTGCAGCACCAAGCAGAAGGTCATAAGCTTACTCCTTACATACAGTACATGACTTATGCCTTATGTCATTCCAAATTCATTAGATTTTTCCAAATTATACATGGGATGCAAATTTAATGTAATCTATTTTTATTGTTATGTGAATTCATCAAGTGAATTTTACCCAGCAGTATTATTTTAGTTTTATTTATAGTCATTTTTGCACATTTAGAATTGGGTTAAAATAAATTACTATTTTCAGTTTCTACTTACAATTTTACCAAATATTATAATATTACTACATATTAAAATTGAATTATATATTTATTAAAATATATTATTTTCATGCATTCTTATATATATATATTCAAATAATTATTTATTACATTTTTAATTTATTTAAATATTTTGTAAAGACATTAAAAATACATTCCCAAAAATTGAAAATACATCTAAAAACAATATAAACAATAAATTAACATACATTTTGTTGCATTCATTTTTATTTTAAAATTGTTTGTATTATTTGATGTGCAAATGATTACATCAAGCAATTTTTTCTATTTATTAATAATTCTAAATTCTAATTCTAATTTTGTTACATAATTTTTTTGTGTGATTTATTTTTTAGTATAGGTCCAGTAATTTTGATATATATATATATATATTTTTTTTTATTTCGTCTCAGTTAGCTGCCAAAGCAACATTTAGTTATACATGGTATCATTTTTTTAATTTAAAGCTCAATATATATTATTTTATAATTTTCTTTTATTTAATTGAAGGGACTGTATCTATATCAAATGCGTATGCTAATGCAGGTGCTGCAGGCCCAACTCACTGCACTACTACAAGGGAAGGAGAACATCCAGAGCAGTTGTAGCTTTACAGAGCAGGCACTGAACCACGGCAGCCCTACGGAGGTGCTGCTGGTGCAGAAGCAGATGGGAGAGAGGATGGGCGCTCTGGCTCGCCATGCCTTCCCTGAGCAACCCCATGAGAACGGCCACCTGGACTGTCAGGTGGAGACAGAGGGTCTGCGCCGCTCCATCCAGAACCTAGGAGTCCTGCTCACCACCAGCGCCGTGGGGCACACCAGTGTGGCTACAGGGGAGGGTCTCAGACATGCTGTTGTCGGGCAGAATGCCACTGTTACAGTAACCACTAAGGTTGGTGATGATGTCAATCTTGGGTTTAAGTTCACTGTGAAAACACACTGTAAATTTACTGTACTGTACTACAAACATACTGTATGCACTGACTAAAATTCTTGCAGATATAATGTTTTTGCTTACATAATATATATATATATATATATAATATATATATATATATGTATATGTATATATACACACACATACTGTACTGTGTATATTTCGTACATACACACACATACAGTATATATTTTGAAAATATTTACATGTATATACATTTATATGTTTATATTCTTATATTTATACAGTATATCCATAATAAATATACAAAATGTAAACATCTATGTAAACAAAAACGTTTTTTGAAACTTATTTTGGATTTGAACAATTGTGAATAATTGTTTGACAGGACTAATTTATTTTTAAAATGTAATGTTATAATTTATTCAAATTTTTTTTTTTTTGAAAATAAATAATACAAATCTGTATTATATATATTGTGTATAATATATATTCCTGCAATAACAAAACCTGCATAATATATTTCAGAATATATTTAAATAATATTGAATTTAATTTATTTTATAATTGACTTTACACTTTTGATAATTGATTTTTTTTAATTATATGATAACATTTTACACATATTAAATTAAAAATGAATAGAATATAGAATTTATAGAATATAGAAATTATTTTAATGATTTTTTTATGGTGATTTAGATATTTAAGTTTAAAATTCTAAATCTTTATTGACTTTTAAAAAAAACTAATTTGTAATATCATTTTGATTTAGGAAAATAACCATTGTGCCCTTGAGCAAGATACAAACCACTGGTTGTTTCAGACAGACTGTTCTTGTAATAAATACTGCAGCTTGATTTAAGTTTGCAACAAATGCCTTCAACTGCTTCTCTAGGATAAAGATGGTGAGCTAGTAAAGACTGGAAATGCTGCACTGAGGGCTCAGATCAGCGGTCCAGATGGAAGGGTTACCGAAACAGACATAACAGACAACAAGAATGGCACTTACGAGATCGGTTACACACTGCGCTCAGAGGGCGAATTCTCCTTCTCAGTCCTGCTCTATGGGCAGCCTGTGAGGGGCAGCCCCTTCCGTCTGCGGGCCGTCAAACCCTGCGACGCCCCACAGTCACCCGATGATGTGAAGAGACGCGTGAAGTCACCCGGAGGAGGTGGAGGGGGTGGAGGGCATGTGCGTCAGAAGGCGGTGCGCAGACCCTCAAGCATGTACAGTACAACGAAGAAGAAGGAGAATCCCATTGAAGATGAACTCATCTACAGAGTGGGTGAGTGCACAGCTGCATGGTTGTTGTTTTATTAATTGGTGTTTTTTACTTCAAAATGTATCCCAAAAATGTAATGTTTTTAGATACACTTCAGATAATCCTAAATCTATTTTTAAAGCATATTTAATAATATTTTTTTCTATGTCTGTGGGGGTTTAAACAAAATGTTTTTCCAATTTATTTATTCATTC
>JAUCMT010000028.1:13952917-13968949 GCA_032357475.1 Enteromius thamalakanensis
ATAGATAGATAGATAGATAGATAGATAGATAGATAGATAGATAGATAGATAGATAGATAGATAGATAGATAGATTTATTAAACTAAGTTATTAGACTCATAATACTATTAATTTTTTAGCTAAATTATTCCTAAATTGCTACACATGACTAAATTACTATACTTTATATGTGACACTGGAGCATTTATGACAGGTGTCACACTTCAGCGGCTTGATTGCTCTCAGGAGTCCAGTGAAGGGTTTTAGGTCCCTTTCAGGTCATGGAGGTCAGTGGGGCTGTGATATGGCCTGAAATTTCTGATGAACCTCCTGTAGAAATTAGCGAAGCCCAAATATCGTTGCAGCTCCTTGATGGTGTGTGGTTTGGGCCAGTTTACTACAGAAGATACCTTGATCATCCATGGTTACCTCCTCAGTGCTGATTACGTATCCTATGAAGGAAATCCTGGTCATGTGAAACTCGCACTTGGAGAGCTTGGCATAAAGTTTTTTGTCTAAAAGGCGTTGAAGTCCTCGGAATATATCAGGATGTCATCGATGTAAACAATGATGTGGTGGTTGAGCGTGTCGCTGAAGACCTCATTGATGAAGGCTTGGAAGATGGAGGGACTGTTGGATAATCCAAAGGGCATTCCCAGGTACTCGTAGTGCCCGGTAGTGGTGAAGAAGGCTGTTTTCCATTCATTACCCTCCTTTATCCTGATGAGGTTGTAGGCACTCCGAAGGTCTAATTTGGTGAAATACCTGGCTGAGCGAAGTTGTTTCAGAGATGAGGGTACCAGTGGCAGAGGGTAACGGTATTTCACAGTGATATTATTTAGGCTGCGATAGTCCATGCAGGGTATCAGGCTGCTATCCTTTTACTTAACAAAGAAAAAAACAGTGGAGGCTGGTGATGTGGATGGTCGAATGAAGCCCTTCCTCCTTAATGTATTACCTCATAGCTTCTGTTTCAGGCTGGGAGAGATGAAACACATGCCCCCTTGTGGGCATGGTTCCTGGAAACAGTTCTATGGAACAATCATGGGGTCAATGAGGAGGTAGTCGGGTGTCTCTTTCTTTGCTGAAGGCCTCCTGCAAATCGTGGTAGGGAGGTGGTAAGGGATCTGTGAGTGGTAGTGACTGGCTGTGGTGGTGAATGCGTTTTGCCCTTCTGAGGCAATGGTTATGACAGTCTGGAGACAACTGGAGAATGTGCTTGTTGGACCAGGAGATGACCGGGTTATGTTCCTCTAGCCAGGGGAGACCGAGGATAGTGGGGTGAATGGATGGCAAACAGACGAAGATTCTCAGTATGCAGTGAGCTGGTTTGGAGTTCCAGTTCCTCTGTGATGTTACAGACTCTCCCCGAGCCCATAGGACGGCCATTTAGTGCTACCACTGCCACCCGAGGTTCACGTGTAACGAGAGGAAGATTATAGCTCTATAGCAAATGATTCATCAATGAAGTTCCCAGCAGCCCCCGAATCAATCAAAGCAATAGTCTCTATATAACAGTCCTTAAATCTCAGAATAACACTGATTTTGAAAGTATCATGGCGTGGAGTGACACTCACCCGTGAAGGCTAAAGGCGCCAAGGTCGGGTAATTCAATATCTCATTGATTGGGAGGGCTATGGGCCTGAGGAAAGGTCCTGGGTAAACTCCCATTCCCATGTCCCGGCCCTCATCGAGAACTTCCACCGGGATCACCTGGAGAGACCAGCTCCTAGACCCCCCGGACGACCTCTGCGCCACAATAGGTCTCGCTTTAGGAGCCTCTCACAGGGGAGGGGCTCTTTCACTAGCCACACCTCAGTGGCTCTCTCTGACCGTCACTAGCGGGAACCTTCACCTGAATACTATGTTCCTATCCAGACTCATTTATCTCACGTACCTACTGATTACCACTACAGGTGTAGCTCGTTAACCTACCTTTATAAGTGAGAGGAACAAACTTTGAGATCACGAAGTCTTATTTGCCACGGCTGCATTTCTGAGCGTTCTTTCTACTGAGTTGGATTTACCGTGTATTACCTGAACTGTCTATTCTGTTATGATCATTGCTGCCCACCCTGACCGACCGCCTGGATATCGACCTGAATATTGTCTGCCCTACGTTGCTCTGTTTGTTGTAATCTGCCTAGACCTACTGCCTGTTAATCGATCTATATCGAGTATAGCCTGTCCTACAGTACGTTGCTCTATTTGCTGTGTTTCCGACCACGCCTGTTTGTTTACATAATAAAAGCTTGCTAATGGATCCAACTGCCTCTGACTCTTTGTCACAACAGGCATATGTTGCATGGGTAAAATAACCAATAATACTCTGATTGGGTCAAAATTATTAGTTTTTTTTAATGCCAAAAATGATTAGGATATTAAGTAAAGGTCATGTTCCATAAAGATATTTTGTACATTTCCTACCGTAATTATATAAAAACTATACAAAAAGTATTATGCATCAATAAGAACTTCATTTGTACAACTTTAAAGACAATATTCAGATTTATTTTGCTCTATCAGATTCAAGATTTTCAAATATTGATATCTCAGCCAAATATTGTTCCATACTAAAAAAAAACCATACATCCATATAAATGTAATTTATTCACATTCAGATCATGTACAAATCTCAATTTTCAAAAATGGACCCTTGTGACTGGTTTTGTGGTCCAAATATTTGTGTGAAGTATTTATTAAGTAATATTTAAAGTAATGATTAAACAAATTTAATTATTACTACATGTTTGATTAACTAATAATTTTTTTAATTATTAATAAATTATATATACCCTACATACCATGCCCGGTATGTAGGGTATATGTATGGTTACAGAGTGCATCCACACAGTGCCCCCAAATGGGATACACTAAACAAAGGAAGTGCACTTCACATTTGTCCTTTAAAATGTCTAAAGAATGTTAAAACACCTTGCACAGCTGACAGGTGAGAGTGAAGGAGCAGCCCTAGACAGGCTTTATGGGTGAGAAGCTTTTACTGACAGCTTTGGTGGAAGGCCATCTCGTTTTATTGACAATGTGAAAGAAAAAGTCCCCATCATCCTAGACACTCACAGGATTTAGTGCTTTTAGCTTCTACAGCCTCTTAGCGTGTCATTTTTTCTTTTGTAAAAAGTGCATAGTGAAAGGTATTTTGCAATGAAAAGACAAGCAAGGTATTTTTAGGCACTTCCTCCATCAGTCTGTGTGTACGGGGGGTTGGGACGGCAAGGGACTTAAGCCGGTGTGTAAGAGAACTGACCTTAGCGGCGATTGCAAATGCAGTCACTAGAGCATGGTGCAACTCCCAAGGCTCAGGTTGACCTTTAGCCACAAACACTCTTGATCCATCTCTCCCTGTCTCCTTGAGACACACGTAAATGAGCTGTGCTGACTTCAGTGAATTCCTGCCAGATCCTCCTCACAAGAGTGCATGGGAATCCTGCTTTTGTGACCCAGGAAGTGAGCATCAGAATGGTTTCCACAACAACCCTGCGTTGCAATGTCTATTTAAAAAGAAGTAAAAAGAAACAAGAGAGATAAAGTGACACATCTAAAAAAAATTATGAATTAGATCTATTTCATGTCTCATTTTATTCTCCTACACAAGAACGGGTCTGATTATATCGAGAGCTAAATATGCTTTTAGTATGTTCACAATTATTACAATTCCTAATAATAATTTAATTGGACGCTATATGTGTGTAATGTAAATATTGTTCAATTAAATATATATACTGTACACTGTAAAAAATGACCGTGATTTTCATGTTAAAAAACTGTGAAAATGACACGGTAAAAACCTGTTAAATGGTATTTTTCAAGGTTTTATTTTGGCAACCACAGCTGCCATTTTTTACCAGAAATTTTACGGATTTTTTTTTTACAGTGTATATATAGCATAATAATTACACACACACAATGATTCAACTGATAATTCAGCTGAACACCATATGCGTGCGTTGTTTTGTGTGTATACAAAAAATGTATTTCAATTAAATTCAGTTCTTTTGAACTTCAGCACTTTTTAACATTGATAATAAGAAAGTTTCTTGAGCAATGTTTAGCATATTAGAATGATTTATTAATGATCATGTGTCACTAAAGACTGGAGTAATAAATTAATTAATAAATTAATAAAGGAATTAATAAATTCATATTGTTTTTACTATAATGATACACAAAAGATACAAAAATCTTATGGATCCTACACTATTGAATGATAGTGTACTGTAGAATTTATTTTGTAATAACTTTAAAAAGTAAAGGCACGGGCAGTCCAGGCTGGTTTGTCTGAATGATGGTGGGCACCGTGGGCCCCTCGCACTTCTTAGTGACCAAATAAGGGCAGTCTGCAGACTCAGTGCTTACGGAGGAGACAGGGGGCACAGAGTTGGCACAGCTCAGGCTTAGCAGAGTCTCTGGTCTCATTCAAAACAAATCTGTACATCAAAAGCCGATGACATGCTTATTATCTTCTGGTGAGAGACAAGACATGCTATGTTAGGACTGTAGGGACTGAGTCCACAGAGGAGCTTAAAGGCATACGTTATTAGTGACATCATAATTTCTGTAATGTATAAAGTGATGAACAATTTATACAATTCAACTCTGTGCATCTTATTGAGCTTGCATGTGCACGTAATTAATGCATATGTAATTACATTATTGCTTTTTTGTATCAAAGTTTGTAATTTTTCATGAAAATATCTTCTGGTGAATCAACAGAGTGAAGTATAACAGATTCAGATGCAAAAAAAAACAACAACAACAACATTACTTAATTTAATTTAATAATTTCATTTTATTTCCCCAAAATATTCTGATTAAGAAGTAAGGATAGAATACAGTGTCAGCATTTAAGCGTTTTTTTAAACAAGGTGCTGTAAAGTGTGCTTGTTTTAAAATTATGTTCTACAGGATAATGAAATTAGTAGTTTAGTTTTCTTAACATATTGCTTTCAGCAACCAGCGTATCATCAAAGAGAAGTGGGGAGGAAATATAATTTTAAGCTGTTTCTCAAAGCAGTGGGTAGTGCCTGCACTTTAAAAGGGGGTTCAGGAAAAATCATTAGACTGTGACCTAGAAAGAAGGACCTTGAGAAAACACTGGTTTTAACGAAACACCCCTGCTCAGCAATCTTAACCTTCAGTTGTAGATTAACTGGGAGGTTTTCCTTGAACACTTTGAAGTCAGTTTATTCAGCTGAAACGCAATCACGCCTCCAATACCTGAACTGTGGGCCGGATCTAGAACAATGGTAGGCCGTATGTTGGTTGAACATGACTTATCATATTGCATTTAAAATGGTGTATGTGCATTAAAAACAAAGCTTGAGGTAGCCTTTCTGTGGGAAAGACGTGTTGTGTGTGAGATTGCCTCTAGAAAGGCTCTTTGAAGGTTCCTTGCAGATAAAGTCAAGTGAATGTGTGAACGTGTTGGTTTTTATTTGCTTTTTCAAACTGACAGTCACGCTATTGTATACGTTTAACTGAATAAACTTTCTATAGCATTTGAACTTGCCGCTTAATGTCTCCCACGCATAAAACAACGCCTATACAAACCTCCAAGGAGACTATTTAGTTCATTTTGTGCAACCAAAGGTCTTTTCGATTTGCACTGAGGAGAATGCAATTAAGTTTTGAGTTGCTACTTCGACATATTTACTGTACTTTGTCATTAGGAGGAACAAAGCCTCAAGAGACAGAATGACATTTCACGTCTTTCCTCAAAGGTGAAGTGAATCCTGTTTATTCGCCATGTCACAGGCTTCGGCGAAGTCCAAAAAAATCTTTGAATTCTGCGAATCTCGAATTCTCTTTCATCAAAAGTGCGTTGACACAGCCAATTATTCTGCAAAATGTCGGACTTTGAAGATGAGCCAGGTACTTCAACTCAGATCTGAATCTTCTGTCATTCTCGGTTAATTTCTTCGATCTGACAGGATTTCATCGAACTGATTTTCTTGCAGTTTAGAGATGTTTTCCCAGAAAGCAGCTTTCACTAATGCTTCAAATGCAACTCTGTTATTGCAAAGGTTCTTGTTGTTTTCTTGATCCTTATTTTTTAAGGTTGAAACATTTTAGACAACACACTTTTAAAGGGTATTTGTTGAGTTTTTTTACTTTTCTTTTGTGAATCTTTTTTATTGGCCATGCTAGATGTTAGGATTTATGTATTTTTCTGGGATTTAAAGGTGTAAAAATACATAGAACAGGTGCTACTATTCAGCTTTACACACACGGACATTCATGTGAACTATAAAACACCTGGACGTGTGCGTCTCGCCCTTTGCATGAAAGGGAAATGGGGTTCACTGAATGTGATGGGTTTGCAGAGCATGACAAGTGGACAGTGGAGGAAGGAGAGGAGGAGTGTGGGGTGGGTATGGTCTGTGTAGTGCTGCCAAAAGCAAACAAACCGCAGTCCACTGATAGCTCAGTACAAAGAAGCCAGAACAGAACAGACCTATAGATTAAAGTCTCTCTCTTTCTCTTGCACACTTCCTCTCTATCTTTTATTCTCTCTTAACATGCCAGCTGGACTGGACTGGACACACGATAAATGCCAAATGCTGATTGGACGCGTCTGTCATACAGATCAAGCTTTCTCTTTGTTATACAAAGATTTTTTTTGTGTGTATAATTCTTGCCATTTTTTGTTAAAACAGGAAGGATATTGGACGTACCATATTAATAACTAAACTGTTATCTAACATAAAATTAACAATGATTCCATCTTTAAAATAGTACTTTTTTCAGTTGTATTCTGCAGTTAAACTAGTGCAAATATACTGTATGGATAAGTAGTAAAATTATATTAAACAATTATAAAAACAGTATTAAATAAATCAATGAAAGCATGTGTGTTCGTGTATATGTACAGTGTATATACATATACTGTATAAAAATAGTTTATTTGCAAAAATAGATAATTTTTTTTAATTTTTTATTATCATCACTTTTACTTTATTGTATCTGAATTATTTATATTTTATTTATCATAGATTGACAAGACACATTGCATTTTTAATATGTAATATATGTATTTATATTATAGGTCATTATTTTGTATAATAGTTGTGTTTTGTACAATAGTTACCCACCTTCTGTGCATAAAACCAAGGTCAAGGTCAAAATGCCATAAAATTCCAATTTAGATTTTGTTAAACCATAACTTGTATTTGCATAATTCTACCAGAATTATGAATATTTAAGTTAACATATATTGTAGAGATATGTTTTAAGTTTTTACTATAGGTTTTTATTTTGTATAATAGTTGTGTGCCACATTTTGTGGATGAAATGGTCACCAAAGCTTACCAGCAAGCCAGAAAATTCCAATTTTGATTTGATTAAACTTCATCTTGCATTTACATAATTGTATCTGAATTCCAAATATTTAATTTAGCATAGATGGACTAGACATATTGCATGTTTCTATTATTTGCATCACTACATGGGAAAGAAAGCCATGTTTGTGTGTGTGTGTGTGTGTTTGATGTCTGTGTGTGCAGATTGTAACTGCTAGGGATGCCCTCCAGGAGCGAGCCCTCACTTTGAATCCCACTTCAAACGCTGATGATAAAACAGACGAACACAGATAGAAAGCAGACAATCCTTTTTTATTTTAATTAGAAAAGAAGCAATTAGACCTGCGCTTCCCCTCGCCTCTGCATCACAGTTTTTGACTGATATCAAACTGTTCTTGTTGAGATGAATAAGGTACCCTCTATGAATTGGAGGAGTCAGCTCCGTTAAATCTCAGAGGGGCATATTAAAGCTATTACTTCAAAGAGAAAGCCTTAGAATACTTCTGACAAAAAAACAGATAGAGCCGAGTCTAACTTTTGCACATTTGTACCTGGATTGATACAATCAGTGCATGGCAAACAACTCCATTCAAACCATAACTGCACCTTTGATATTAATATTTACCTGACTGCATGTTTGATATGTTTCTTCTGTTTGCTCTGTAGGGGGCAACAAGCTGAGGAACCAACATTTTCGCCTAAACTGGGCTTGGATCTCCCTGGAGAAAGAGTACTACCAGGTGGATGAGGAGAACAAGTTTCTGGAGGTGGTCTTGAGACGCAGAGGTTACCTTGGCGAGACTTCATTTGTTAGTAAGTGAAAGGGCTTAATTTCCCATCATGCACTACTGATAAGATTTTATCAAGCCCCTTTGTAGTGGTTAATAACCGTGACCTCTAATTTGCTGATTGGGGTGTCTTTTTAACACTAATGTATTTCAGACTCTTTGAACTTCTATTGATGTTGCTCCTCATGTCATCAGATTTGGTTGCTTGATTTGCATCAAGGCCATCCTTCCATCCACACTGATAATACTCGTTTTTATGACTCAAAATAGTGGAAATAAAAATCAGCAAGACTAATATTATTCATTTTCCCCTCACATGAGAAAGGTCATAGGTCAAAGTCGCATGCTATATATTCACAAAAAAGCACATAATTCAAGGCAACTTTACTATAATGAGTTTCTGTTGTGTTGAAGAGATATGCTGAGTTTTGTATAGTCCAGAATTCCTCCAGAATATTTGAATTAATCATAGCCATTTGCTGTTAAGTATTTTTGGTGACTACTTAACGTTTTTGACCAGCACTTACCCTGGTATACAAAAGTCTACATGCGGTAGTTACACAAGTTATATATCTCCTGTAGCACTCTATGGTCTCTTTCTCGCTTTCTTTATTTTGCATTCATTTATTGTTTGACTCTTCTACCATTCAAATATTTAAGCTAGATTTATATATTTATTTAAAGAAATTAGTACTTTTATTCAGTATAGTGGCCGTTTCCACAAAAATATTAAGCTGCGCAACTTTAATATTTAATTATGATTTGCAGTTTTTATTGCAGTTGTAATAAACAAATTCAGTATGTTTTTTATTAAACCAGTTAAATAAGATTTTTTTAATGTGTAAAAATAAAGATATCTTTAAAATTTTGAATGGTAATACAGAAAATCATACTTCATAAGTGTTCTGGAAGAACAGCTAAATTTCATGAATTTTAGAAAGATTAAGCTTGTGTATTTAAAACGTGACAGCAAAAATGTATATTTTCTTTAAAATTTGATTAAATGTATTAGATTTTATTCCAAACCTACAATAGCTTAGTATAAACTTTATTACTAGTTTAAAGTATTTGTGCAATGTTGTAAGTACTGTATTTGTATATGCTTTGTAAAAATTGCTCTCACTGATGTAAAAATTCACCTGAGAGTCATGGAAATGTTACTCCTTAATAGAAAATTTCAGCTTCTGGAATGAATGTTTATCTGATTTTAGGGTAAATCAGTTCCAGCAGCCCAACAGAGCTTGGGATTAGCAATACCAAAGTCATGAGTTTGATGCCCAAAGAGCATCAGGGTTTGATTCATGCCTAAGAGGGAGTTTCCATTTGCATGAGCTACAAATTGGTGTGGAAAACACTCTAAAAATGAGAGTTACACTGTCAGGATCACACTGACAGCCCTCCACAAGCTTTGGCGAACAGATGAATATTCCATCTGCATGCTGAGCTTGACCACCATTCCACATCTCACCTCGGTTCCGGTCCAGGGCCTCTCGATAAGACGAGCTGCTGGCCTGCTGTTCATCTGCCACTCGCTGGGTCTGGATCAGAGGCCTTCCTGTACTGAAGTGGGGAGATGAGGAAGCCTTTGAAATGATGATTTTCATTCAATTATTTTTTAGATTTTTTACTCTCTTCCTCAGTTTCTCTTCAAGGACTGATGTTCTCTGAATAATTGCTTTTTACACAAGCACGTTACATGACATGACAGGACCCCTCCTTTTTTGTGATGTACCTTAATATCAAAGCGCTTTTTTCTAAATTTGCTTCAAATAAGTTATTTTTTTCTTCTTCTTTGGCAACCCAATTTTTCCTCCTTTGCCAAAGCTTTCTCCCAATCTGGTCTTTCCTCTTGCAGTTTTCCTGAAAAATGATTCTTCCCTCTAAGGTTTTTTTTTGTGGGATGTATAAATATCTCATTATACGTTAGTGACCTTTGAGATTTCTGTGGTGGGGAGATAGGGTTGATCGCTAGCTAATAATGCCCACATGGCAACACCTGCTGTGAAGCTGCTGGCATCGTACAAACCTTTGTCAACACAAGTGGACATAGATCTTCCAGTGGGACTGCCAGGCGAGGATGAGCATCTGATCTTCTGAGGGATCTGGAAGGACTAGACTTTATAGTTTTGACTTTATTCTCTTTCCAAAGAACAGCAGACTGCACTGTTTGAAGCTTTTGTTACAGAATGGTTGCGTCACGCACATTGCAATGTCTCTCCATTGGCTGTTAACAAAGCTCTTCTGTGATTTATAGAAACACAGACGAGGTGATATAAACAGGAGTTTTCTCAGTCCCTTAACAGGGGTCTTCATTTGCTAGCACACCTACTTGTATACAGCAGTTTGTTGAAAAGACACTAACAATGTTTTCGTCAGGGTACATCTGTAAAACATGTTCCTTTCACTCCAGTGCACTATAAAAGATAGATTTTTATTTACTGTATTTACTGACATTTTTGTGTTATTTTGTTTATTTGAATAGTTTTAGTTAAAATCTGTTATTTTAGGTTTTCTTTTTTTGACATCTGCAGAAATTTAATTATTCCAATAAAATTATTATTTTTATTAATTGTATTTTTTATAAATTTATTGTGTAGTTTTTAGTATTTATAGTATTTAGTATTTATTTAGTATTTATATATATATATATATATAGAGAGAGAGAGAGAGAGAGAGAGAGAGAGAGAGAATTATATATTGAACCATAAGCTTATCATTTGCTTACATTTCTGTTTTTCATTCTTAAGGTATTGGTACCAAAGATGGTACTGCTGAAAAGGACAAAGACTTCAGAGGGAAAGCCCAAAAACAAGTCCAGTTTAACCCGGGTCAGACCACTGCTACCTGGAAAGTGCGCATCTTATCAGACAGTCTGTATGAACAGTCCGAGACCTTCCAGATTGTCCTGTCAGAGCCTGTCATGGGAGCACTGGAGTTCCCAGAGGCAGCAACCGTGGAAATTGTTGACCCCGGAGATGGTGAGCTCACAGAAAACAAAAAAAAAAATCAAAACATGGGTTCCAGGTGCTGGGAATGAGTTAGGTTAGCAACAAAGGTTAGTATGTGGGTTCAAAAGACAGCCTTATGCAGAGAAACGCTACGCAAACAAGTACAGACTTCTTACTTGAAGATTTTAATTTTTTTTATTTAACTCACTTACGCTTACTAGGGCTATGATTATTTGATAAAAATACTCTAAAACAGTGTAATTTTAATTTTTCAAATTCAGTGGGGGAAACAGTCTTCCATATTGTAGATTTTAGATATCAGTCAAATATCTGAACTCAAATATCAAATATTAAAATCAGCATGGAATGTCATTGTAGTCTATTTTACTTCTGTGAGCGGAGTTAATTCTAACTGATACAAATGAGAAAATGTAAAACGGGACTTGATGTTATCAATTAGTATTAATTGGATTTCCTAAAAGTGGTTGGAGACGATGGGTTGAAAAATAAAAGTGATCCGGTGATGTCAGCCAAAAAGGACCGCAATGATGAAACTTAGATAACATGTATTTAGGCAGTAAATTAGGTCTGTTTTATTGCATTTTTACTCTAGTAGAATAACAAAATTAGAAGTATTGGTTTTGAGATTTCATTTGCTGAGCTTTTCCTTGCAGACACTGTAATAATTTGTGCATGAGACAAATAGGAGACCAAGCAAAGGGAAGCCAGAAAAGGTGGAAAAGGATTGTCGGCGGGAACGGACATTACAGCTGTCACCCGTCTGTTTATTGCAATCATAGCATAATATCTCCAGAATAACATCCTTGTGCCTTCTCATCAAAACACAGCAGTCAAGCCTCAGAAGTTGTGACAGGATCTACGGCTGATTTAGCAGAAGCAGTCCCTTTGTTCTCTGATCTGACTGAATGAGCGCTTTCTCCATAGATCTCTTGCACTGCTTAAGATGGCAAAACTGACACCCGATTTCCCCTAAAATACAAGACATATACATACACACACACACATCCTTTTTAAGCCACATTCATCAAAGATCAATTTCGATCTTCTCAATCTTTTTTTTCAGTGCTTACTTAAGAGGATAACATTACATAGTCTATTTGAGCTGAAGTACAGAGATTGATGAGAGGCACATAACGCTGCAGTCACTGTTGCCTCATATGACATTTATCAGTTACAGAGATATGTCTGTGTTGCTCCTTATTCGCAAGGACATAAAAACAACTTGGTACCACAGTCTGAAAGGTTAAATCTTATTTAATTATCTTCAACCTCTAAGTGCAAAGAAAGCTTTATGCAGATTTGAACAAGGAATATAATTGAGTCTCTTTTGAAAGAAAACCCATATAGCTTTGTGTCCTTAGATAGCTGCTCAGACATATATCATCTCAATAGTTCCTGAAAATCAAGTCTTATGCACATAAAGGGGATTTATTTGTGTGAAGTGGTGACCGTGCAGTCGGCAAGAGTTTTGAACCCACAAATGCTTACAAATAATATTAACTTTTATGTGTCTTCTGGGTTTTCAACTAGGATTCGTGTGATTGTTTTAGCCATTCCAAACCCATCTGATAAGGTTGTTCGTATCTCTCCCGCTGGAAAACATCAACGGTTGAGGATTTTTTTATCATGAAAGTTGGGTCTGTTAAATTATTATACGGTTCTGAACCTTTTGACAGCAACAGAGAGAGATCAATCCTGCTTTAAAAACATTGTAACAGAATCTAAGTTAAAAATAAATGTTTAAAAGGATAAAAAACTTTGAGGAATAAAGTGTAAAGTTCTGAAAGAACTTTAGATCTGAAAGGCAACCGATTCCACCTGGACTCCTCAGACAAATGGTGCTTTCAGTTACTTCACTAAGTATTTTGCATGTATTTGTGCTAAATTTGATGCTTGCTTTTTGCCCTAGAATCCACAGTGTTCATCCCACAGGCTACATACTCGATTGAGGAAGATATCGGAGAACTTCTGATTCCTGTTCGAAGATCTGGAGATGTCAGTCAAGAGCTCATGGTTGTCTGCTTCACACAACAAGGTTCATTTTAATAGAAAATTAACTTAAGAATTGTTCGCACCAAAATGAAAATTTTGTCATCCTCAAGTAGTTCCAAACCTGCAAGAAAGAAGATATTGTGAAAAAAGTTTGTATCATCATTAAAAAAAATATATTATGGAAGTCAATGGTGACCCAAAACAGCCTGGTTACAAACTTTTTAAAAAATATCTTGCTTTGTGTTCGGCAGAACAAAGAAATGTGAGTAAATGATGACAGCATTTACATTTTTTGGGTGAACTATTCCTTTAAAGATATTCCCATTACTTACAGTACAAACCAACTCCAACTTCATGAATTTTAATTTTTAAGCTCAAACGATTTCTGCAACTACATTTTTTAACTTTTAAGTGGTGTTTATCCCTGACTAAACCTGTGAGATTCAATTTGTATGCTCACAACTTCCTCTAATCTTCCCTTTATTCTCATCCATGCAGGTACAGCCAAGGGCACGGTTCCCACCATGGTGCTTTCCTATTCTGACTACATTTCTCGACCTGAGGAACATCACAGCGTGCTGCGTTTCGATAAGGGTGAGACAGAGAAGCACTGCCGCGTGGTCATCATCGATGACTCACTCTACGAGCCAGAGGAAAGCTTTAATGTGACCCTCAGCATGCCCATGGGTGGCCGTCTGGGTCAGGAGTTTCCCACCACCAGGGTCACCATCCTGCCTGATGCGGATGATGGTAAGATGCTTCACTAGGCTGGATGGGTTAAACTTTTTTGGTTTGCCTGCTATTGCTATTTATATAAGTTTTGTAACGTTTCACCAAGAGAGCAAGTATAGTTTGAGTTTGATGATCAGAGGACTTCAAAAAATGATCCAGTGTGACTCAGTTCTGCAGTGCATAGTGGAAAATATAATTGCAAGAGTTTGTAAGAGTTGCAGGACTTTTTGAGTGGGATTTGACTTAATCAGTGATGTCTTGGACTGTTTAATGCGCACAGAAGAATATCGTTCATTTGAAATATTAAGTTTTTCAGGCAGGTAATCATATATGACAAACTATTCTTTTAAATCTTTAGAGCACTTGCAGGCTAAAAACATTTTCATGACAGGCTTTTCCATTCGAGGCTGCTGCTTGGGAAGCTGTCGGAGGCTTTGTTTTAACACAGTCCCGTACCGATCTAGCCCAGAAATTTGAAGATCCAAGATCACACTGAATGTTTAATCTAAATTCATAGGATTGATTGAACACCACAGCAAACCTTGAAATGATTTTCCAGCCATAATTCATGAAGTATAAAAAGCAAAGAATGGTGGAGTCTCACCTTAAAGTGGGGAGAATGGATTATTTTGTCTGTGGAGAGAGAGTATTCCAATATGGTGATTTCTTTCTTTCTTTTTGTGCCTGAAAGAGCACAAAAAAATTATTTGTTGGAAAATTGTTTGGAATTGTAATTTAATTCTGCTGGGAAACAATTAATGGTTTCTAAGTAAATATAACCCTCTATATATAGATATATTAGATATATGTTTCTTTAGGCCTAGTTATAAATAATTGAATTTTATGAGTTTCATAAAATCTTTGACTAAAATGAAAATAATCGACTTACCTGCATCTTGCACGAAATATGTTTTTTTATTAATTTTACAGTGGAATTTAATAAAATCAACTGACTTTTAGAATAATACTAAATCAATAAAAAAAGTATGTGTGAACATAAAATCAATGGGGCATTCTGTGTAAACAGAAATTAATATGGGGTTCAAGAAACATGATAAAGATTAGATGATCATCTGATTTTGTTTTCTAGTTGCAAGTCCTTTCTAATCTTTACAGTGTTGTTTTTTTTTGTGACAAACAAAGCGTAACAGATAAGATCGTGTATGTTTTTTCCTTAAGCTTTTTTAAGGTTTGGTTTCATCTAAAATGACTTTAAATGTGCATCAAAAACAGGGCCATTTATTATGAAGCTGAAAGCTGTCCTGAGGCGTGTACATGTCTGCGAGTGCACATGTGCGTCTGTGCCCCAGAAAGCACCTTATCGCTCATCTCCAGGCATAGTTACAGGTGCTGTTCTCTATCATATCTCCCCACGGTGCCTCTTTTGTTCAGCAACACCTCCGGGCCTCCCCTTCTCCTACAGCTGCCCGGCTATCTCCTGAGACTGATGCTTATCCTGCACAGACAGGGTAGACTGGAAGCAAAAGATTCAACAAAACCGCTGATTTTTAAAATTTGTACCTACATGAAACTCAGACTCTGCTGGGAAGAAGGAGCCCTGAAGTTTGTGGGAGGTCTGAACTCTATTTGCATTTACACGCACACACAGCTGGAAGAAATATCTTTGGTGAATTCAATTTATTCAGTTTGCTTTTGATGTGTAACAGCGTTTGAAGTAATTTGGTTTTATACAAGCAAATCTTTCATTAAAAATCTCATGGAAAACAAAACGTTGGGGAAACCAGATGATAGACAGGTTATGGATTGAAGCTTTCCTATCTCTGGGCTATTGAATTGCAAGATAGATTGTGTTTATTGCTTTTTATGACAGGGTTTTATGGTGGTGAATGTGTCCTTCTTTTTAGAGGACAGAGGTTAGATGCCTGAAATTCCCAACAGTTGGTCGCTGCGATGTAATTTAAAACGTTTGCGTGTCGAAACGCCGTGTTTGAGTCTCCAGGGTCAGCTCCAGAGGCGTCAGCACAACTGTGGTGCCACGTTGATGTCTCTGTCAAGTTTTTTTATGAGGGTGGAATATTTTTAATTTGTAACCCTGTCCAGAATGTCACCAAGCCATTCCATATGTCAGGAAGGTGAAATACTGACAGGAAACCTTTAAAGAACAAGTGGTTTCATTCATGGTTCCATTTTCCTTCTTTTAGGTGATAATTCGTTATGTTTGCTGATAGATAGATAGATAGATAGATAGATAGATAGATAGATAGATAGATAGATAGATAGATAGATAGATAGATA
>JAUCMT010000028.1:13979399-13991030 GCA_032357475.1 Enteromius thamalakanensis
GACGGATGTCAATGACGTAGCATCCTCGAAATTCTGGCTTCCGAGGATCCTTCCTTGACATTGAGAAACACCCCCAGTGTCACCCAACGCACCACTCCCCCACAGCTGTTGCTCATTATCCATGCCCACTAGCACTAGCATAAAAGCAAGTCTCTCCAGCCAGAGAATCATGCAGTCTTGAGTTGTCCTTTGCTACCATTTCTAAGCGTACTACCTGTGTTTGTTTTGCGGTGTTTTGAACTTGGACTGTTTATCTGTTGTTTGTTTAATTGCCGCCTGCCCCGATCCTGTGCCCGTGTACCCCTACCTTGATTTTGCTATGCCTTTATTGCTCTGTTTGCAGTTGTTTTGACTCTGCCTGCCGACCATGAATAAACTACTGCACATGGATCTGCACACCTCCGACTCACCCATTACAATCGTAGGGATTGCCTTTAAAAGACAATAAAAAAAAGCTTTTTTTTTGTTTTTATAAATCACACTTATTTGCAATAATTATAACAGACATTATAATATTTTAACCTTATAGATTTGCACTTTTTAAAATATATATATTTATATTTGGTGTTTTTACTTTTGTTATGACAGGACATAGAGATGAAGCAAAGTGGGAAAGGGGTATTGGATCGGGACAGGTACTTATTGTATTGGCCCGTATTGGCGCACACGGATTCGGACTTCTACCAAAAAAGTGTTCATTTTAGTCATGCAAAATAAATGCTATTGCTTTATCTACTCTAGCCAATCTAATGGCAATAAAAACTGCCTAAGCAATCTGTCTTTACGTGTGATCAGACATGGTCAATCATTCACAAAACCATCATTTATCACACACTAACATTGCTGATATGAGAACTGATGGCATCAATTAATTTGAACCAGGTTTGATATTCAGTGACAGCTGAATATTTCTCAGCCTGCTTTGGTAAATAATTATCTGCAGTGGTTGTCACAATCAATTAAGAGAACTAAATGATCACTCATTCATTCAGGTCTGAAGGAAATATCTACTTGTTAATATAAAACTGCAAATCAGCATGTCTCTTTTTGTTGAGGTGAACCACCCACTCCTGTGGGAACTAGAAAGGATGAGAAATGTGCTTTAGATGCAGCTCTCTCCTATGAGAACAGGTGAAACCATGTCTTGCATAGAGACAAATTTATCTCTGTCCAGATACACTAAGTGCTTCCCACACTGACTAGACAGGTGTTTGAGCCTCTCTCTAAATGTCAACACTTTAGCTTTTAGAAATGGCACTTCAGTTAGTCTGACAGATTAATTAGCTTTTCATCAAGCTATTATACTGTAGAAAGAGCCCAAATGAAAATGCAAGTTTAAACCAGAAAAAAATCGCCATGTTTGTTCAGGCTTGTTGATGGTTAAGACAGGGACAACAGTACTCAAAGCACATGGTGCTTACCAAGGATCAAAGCAAATAATAGTATTAAATGTAATTAATAATAAAAAAAAGAAAAAAGAACTAATTTCAAAATATGGATATTTTAAGGGAATGACGTTTATGGTTCATGTAGAATTCTTTAATATACATCTACATTTTGAAAGTGCGAAATAAACTAAACTAATTTTCAAATATCAAAGCCTGGCATTTTTTCACACATCAGATGGGATGCACTATAAAAAGACAAAAAAAATAAACATTCCTAATTTGCTTTGTTCAAGACAAGAAACTTTACAAAGGACTTTAAATGACTGTGATTCACTAGCTTCCCTAGATCTGTCACCATCATTATCACAAATTCTGTTTAATTCTATTCAAACTGTGCTTACTCTCATTTACACTCAGACAGATGCACATTTTCTCTTGTCTGGGTTTTATCCAGTTCCATCAGCAATGAGAAAGCGGCTCATTCCCCTTTATAGAGGAATATGCAAATCAGAGAATGAAAAGCTGCAATTAATCCACATTTCACACACTGGCATGGCAACAGCTGCAATCAATGTGTCGAGGAAGCTCGGTTTTTACAGAGGTGGATTTTGTGTTTCCTAGGACCTAGATCAATGGCTTGATCGTGAACCACCTGAAGTGATCATTTTCCCCTTCAGTTATTTATAGCTTCTAATCCACACAAAAAAGATTGACAGTTGAATATATTTAAAGACATAATTCATCCAAAAATTCGCTGCCATCATTCCAGCTCAGAGGGAACGTTCTCAGAACTTTAGCTTGTGTTCTGGCAAAGTTCTCTTAAAGTTATTACCAATCATTCTTTCAGTAAAACCAATAGTTGTTATCTGGTTTTTAATACTAGCCAATCTCATGAAAAGTACATACAACAAATAAAAATGAAAACTCTTGGTAGTAATACACAAATATGAACTTGGGAGTATATTCTATGGAGGCCAGATGCCTATCATATGTATGTGAAAGCTATCGTATGTATGTCAAAAATTTTTGTATCTTTTGTATTTTTGTATTTTGTAATTTTGTATGAAAACTGCATTTTATATGCACACTAAACACGTCATATATCTGCCAAAGTCAATTTTTGCATATAAACCGCGAGTTTTCATTTTTATTTAGTGTACTGGTTATTTTCATGAGACCGAACATTAGAACAAAAATATTATTTAAATTTCCATTAAGTTTTTATCCTGAAATGTCAACACAGTCTCACGAGCAATTCGTACATATTCGTACAAGGTGCCAAATTTGTGCTAATTCGTACTAATTCGTATGACCTCATTTGTACGATTTTGTACGATTTCTCTAAAATCACATGATGGGTAGGTTTAGGGGCGGGGTTATGTTTAGGTCATTCGTACAAATTCATACAAATTGCCATCTCGTAACATACGTACGACTTGCCGTGAGATCAGGTTGGAAATGTTGTAGTTGAATGTATAGCGAACATTCGTATCGTTTCCAAAATGTTTGCAAAAAGCTAAAAGTGAATGTTCCCTACATTGTTTGCATAAATTAGTAATAAGTAGGCCTTTTATTAGAACATATTTTTATTAGCTAGACCAAACTTTTTGACTTTCTTTCTATAAAATACAAAGTGTTTTTGTATCCCTTTTTTTAAAGCTTTAAAGCCTCTGTTGCATTATGGTAATGGTATGGAAAAGATCAGGACTTAATTACAGGACATAATCTCCTGTAGTATTCCACAGATGTAAGAAAACTTTATGGCTGAGACAGTAACTATTTTGTAATGGAAACAAAGCTACAGAGCTGCATGGTTTGGTCAGACAGCTGTAGTGAATTGATTACGCTTGTAAAGTAAACATTATCCAGACGCTGGTTTACAAAAGTTATTTTGCTTATATAACACACGTCTCCGGACTACCGCCCTGTTTCTAGGATCTAAGGCACAACACAAGCAACAGGAAATGTGCCACTAAACCACACTTTAGGGGAATTGCATCTACACAGATCAATTCCCAAGCCACATTTTTGAACATCCGCCAAAGTCACGTGACATACTTTTACCATGAACAACGTTTAGTAAAACTGTTAGTGTTTATGGTGTTTCTTCCAAGTGTTTGACTGAAACACTGTTAAGTTTCAATGTGTCTTTCTTCATGGTTTTGCATACAAATTTAGCAAGAATTCTCGATTTTGCAGCCGACTAGCATATAAGCTAACAGGAGAGTTCCTCACAACTAAATGTCAGTTGTAATACAAAGTCTCATAATATGAAGACCTTACAAAATCAATGGCTTTCCTCTCAAATAATCCTACCTGCAGAAATGTCAGCTGCCTGTGAAGTTTTATGCAAGTTTATTCGTTTATTAATAGCTGATGAGTAATTATAAGGGTTTTAAACAGAGGAATCATTTTAACTCAATTTATTCTCCCTTCAAAGAATTGCATAAACTTGCATAATGCACGGTGGGTTAAATGAGCACACAGAAACCCTTTTCGCCCCCAAGGGTTCAGAGATGAAACACTCCACCAGATATTTGAAGAGCTTGCAAGTGGAGAGTCCTCTGGTACAACAATCAGACATCATTATTTGCGCTGTCTAATTGTGTAGTGCGTCAGATCAGAGCTTATGTGAAATGCTTTGAGCTATTTCTATATTTATATAATTTACTTTGAGCCATTTATATATAAATAATATAGTCGGATGATGATAGATTTGGTCGCCATTCAATTTCATTCAGCGTAATAGGTCAGTATGGTTGCTTAAAGAAATAATTGAAGGATGCATTCAGTTAGCCGAAATTTAAAGTGCAGGCTTTTGCAACGTTATGAACATATTAGAATGATTTCTGAAGCATCATGTGACACTGAAGACTGCAGTAACGGCAAGGAGTGCCCCCTGCCAGATTATGACTCCCCTAGTATTGGTAGGTTTAGGGTTAGGTGTGGGGGAGCGGTTAGGATTACTATTGATTTCAACGTAGGGAGTCATAATTCGGCACAACACTGTAAAGGATAACGTTGTTTGTCGTTTCTCCGATCACAAATGCAGACTTGGTGTTATGTGTAGGAGGCGTAAAAAGACAGTACTAAGTTATGATAATCAGTAATTACTGTATGTCCCCACTAGATGCAACAAATGACTCGTTCCTAATTTGTTTTATTGTTTTTGTGTCATAACGCAGCATCACGTTGTAGAAAGGGGCCTAACATTTCCATTACACGCTTGAAATATTCAGCCAATCACAATGCACTGGATAGAAGGATTTAGAGCACACCTCGCTTTTTTAAGAACGATGAGCTTTGTACTAATCAACCCGTTTCAAGAGGCGGGGCTTAAAGGAGAACCAATAATGCACAGTACTGTATGTGAAAAGTACTGTATGTTTTTTGCACCTTAAACCGCATAAACACATTGCATTACACCAAATAATATTATTTTTAGCAACATCATATGACCTCTTTAAAATAGGCTATATTAAAACAGAAAATGATGAACAAAAAAAAAAGAATCATACAAAAAACAACCAGAAGAAAAAAAACCTAAACGAATCATACAGTAGCTAGAATGACTACACATCAATCTGGAAAGCATAAGAAGCATCTTACAATTCTCACAGTCAGGATGACAAGTAGAAAACAAACAGCAATTTGCTGAGGCCCTTGCTTGAATGTCTATTCTCACCTAATTATTTCATTATTTAACACTCTCATATCTCTCACAGACTCTCATATGCCACAGAAGATGAAACATCATCTTGTTATCCAACTGGTCAAATGTAATTACATGTATGCTGAGTCATACTGGTGCTCTGTGCTGGAAGCATTCAATTTCAGTGACATCTATAAAAATGCTTATCAAGCCTATCAAGAATCAGGTGGTCTTATTGACCCTTAAAAACAGGCCATATCTACTATAAACAGCACTTTTAACAGGCAATTCATACAATCATTTCCCGGTTAAGTTTTTGGGCTTCAAAATCAGCTTGTACGTTTTTTTTAATCCAATGCAAATTGATTTATGTTCACCCCCGTTTGTTGTTAACACATTGTGCTTGAGGGTTCGACTTTTTTTTTAAGCTTTCAGAAAGCAACCTTGATTGTTAAACATTCTTGTGCTTGACGCTGCTAAAATGCTGCATGTTTTACATATAAATAGCTAAGAAATAAAGATAATTTAGCAAATAATAAGAGACAAGAGGCAAGACATTTTATGAGCGTTCACAGATATGATGCCTTTTAAACAAAACTGCTCGGCATGAAGGAAGTGTCAGAACAGAGACATGCTGACAAGTTGCACAAAGTGACACTGATTTCACTAGAAGTGACATTTGTGCCTTTTGGTTTCCAGATGGGCCCACTTGACTGTGGAATCTACATTCAAAATGATAGTATTTTAATGTTATGTTCTATGATTTTATCATAATCTTCACTTTGGTCTTATTCTGAACAATACTTAATTTGCAGCAGAATCAACGGTTTAATTAACCAACACTACAATCACATTATTAACGGCCACCAGAATTTCCTTCTCTTAATTGGATCACGGAAGATCAATCAAAACAGTGTCCTCTCACCTTCTTGCAATCTTGTTCCTCATGACAGAATGCAGGTCAGACAATTTCTCATGGGAGTAACCTCTAGACAACACAGCATAACATTTCTAAAAATGTTTTCCCCTTCCGAAAATTTTTGATTTAGTCAGCGCTGTCTGGTTAACAAACTCTCTAAAATGCCTGAATAGTGACTTATGAGGATAATACTCACTATGAAAGAGAGAACAATTAATATTCACTGACAAGTAACTTATGGTACTGACAAATAGTGTAACTGCTATTTATGATTTCCGTACTCATCAAATGAGCTTAATGTTGCTGAAATAATGGATGCTCTAACCATGAAAAACGCTTTAATGGAAATATTGTGTGTATTTCTAGTTAGAACGCTTTAAAATATTTAATCTGCTCGCTTGGGGAAAGTAAAATTGCACAAAATCCTGTTTCACAAAATTTCTCTCCAAATATTCTCCAGTATATTTTCTAACAGACAAATTTGTCTGAATGCTTCATTAATAACTCAGTCTGAAAATATGTATGATTCTGAAACATACTTATCCATCAAATATAAAAGACCAGTGATTCATTAGTAACCCACATCCATAAAAATCAGCACTTAAACATCAACAGAAGAATTGCACACAATTAGGCCTGTATAACCAATTCTATTTTTCATTTAATACCCATTAAAGTTTATTAGACTAAAGGAAATTACATAAATTAGGCTATGCAATATAATTATTCCTATTCTATGATTGGTATAAAGACCCTAACTGCCGGCACCATCTCATTCAGAAATATGAGCACTGCATATATTATAACAAAAAGCATTAGTTGCACCTGCGTCTGGCTTAATCAAATTGTGTGAAATTAGATTTCACATTGTCCCTGGAGACCACCTTTGAGGAAAACTGTATATGAGTCTGGGAAGATGTAAACAGTTATCTGTAACCTTTTTGCTTTGGAACTTGAATTTTATATAATATTATCATTACCTCATTAAAAAGAATCCCAACATGTCTACATCAAGACATGGTAATATTTTCATAATACAGCCCATATGGAAACGCAAAGAAAGAACACGTCGTTTTAAGTAATAACAGTAGTGTTGATGCAGCCATGTCTGGGAGACGCTGTGTGTTTCTCTGCAAAAACACAAGCACTTTGACTTTCTGAAAGTATATGGAGTTAGGAACCAGTAAGATTACTAACAACAAAAACAGCACAACCCAGATATTTTAATTTGTGTAATGCATTTTATGAAAAATAAATAAAATTATAAAAAAATACATATGTTCAAATGTGGAGTCATTGTGGAGCCATTAAAATGAATGGATTTCATAATGTAGCACATTTGTCTGTTTGAAAGGAACTTAAAAAGCAGTGTTTGTGCGTGTGTGTGTGTGTAGTATAGTGAGCACTGTGTCTGCCCCGCGACTCTGTTCCTCTTTCAAGCTTGAGTGGTAAAACTACTAAAGACATCTATAAATGTCTTTATATTTATTTTGAAACCTGAACTCTGGATTACGGAATGGGACGCTTGTGGTATTTGGCTAATAACAGTGCAGCTGGCCAAACTGTGCTTGTGAAAGAGGGGCATAGAGGAGCTACAATAATGTACAGTATTTGATACTTACCGGGAAGATATTGTGTTTTATGAACATTAAAGCATGTAAACATATTCTGTTACACCAAATAATCCTCTCTGAAATAGCAACATATGACCCCTTTAATCAAGAACGACTGGCCAAGTCTGTTTCCCGTAACAAATGACTTTTAAGATCTCTTAACATGATCTGGTCTTTGAGATTGGGACCAGAATTCTTTATAACTCGCACCACTACCTGTCTCTAACATTTCTAACAGTTCTTGATAGTCTTCAAAGTTTAGTGGGTGTGCTAAGCCTAAAACTATATAAATAAAACGTCCCTTCTCTGTTGTGGCGTTGGCGCGCGCCACCTTTTTTTAAGCAGCCGAGACTAAAAAGGCATGATCTACAAAAGGATGTTACATTTTCCCCCCTGGTTGCAAATTAGATTAATGCGACTCTGTGTTGGACCACGTGCATTACGTAATATAACCTAACTACTAATTTGGTAATCATTTTCAGCATCATCCACGTCAGACTGGGGCTCATCTAAACTGGAATAACAGACAATGCAAACAGGAAATGCTAATACAATTGTCACTGTGGACAACGACAGACGTCTGCAGGGGCGTAATGGATAATTGCAATTCCAGCGTGATTACAGCGGTGCGTCGGTGCTGTGGCAGCACAACACAGTCGCCATGCGCAATCCTCGTGTGGTCGTAGGAATACTGCTCCAAAAGTATTTTCGGTGATGAATCGGGGAAGTTTATTGCATCAGCTTTTTACACGTGAGAATCAAAGTTGTTCCGACAGCAAGGTGAGTTTTTTGTTTAATAGCTACGCTGCGCTCTGTAAATCAAAGCAGCATCCGAGGATTTAAACTGCGTGGTTTGTTTGGCCGTTAATGCGAAGTGTGATGTTAATCCGACCATCATATCCTTTAAAGGCTATTTAAAAAGTTTAGTCGTGATTCTTAAAGATGAAACTTAAGTTGTTTTAAGATAAGTTTATAGTGGTGTCATTGCGTAAGCATGCGTAATTTGGAGATTAGTGTGTTTCGGCAGGTTTGCGTGCCTTCATTTAAATTACTAAGCACAGGAATCGTCTTTTTGCGCATATTTTGAATGATAAGCTTCATGTTTAGTCCCAGAAGGTGATACTATATCATAAGAGTAGTTTTTCGCTTCCTTTATTTCACACCACCAGGGACTAATAATGGTTGTACTTGAATATTAGAGTTTTGATTTTTCTTTTCTTTTATTTATTTATTTTTTACTACTTAAGTCAGTAGAAATGGTGACTGATGTTGTATAACTTGTAAATATGAGCGTTTCACCTGTGCCGAGCCGTTTGTATTCCAAGTTAGCTGTGCGACCAGATACAGTGTTCCAAAAAACGAACCACTTGTAAGATTAGCACCAAGCTGTTTTATTGCTGGTTCTGTGTTGTCTATTACCTTGCACCTGCTAGCTTCTGCTCGATTTCTAGTAGTTTGTTGTTATAAAGCTATATGATATTGTCCCTATCAATTCCAAAGACGTTTTTGCTTTTAGGTTGCTATTACTCCTCGCTCTCCAACTGCTTGGTAATGGATTAAGTCACGATGTCGCAGCTGTACTATCGCAGAACGGACAATTCTTCGTACCGGGACCGCATTTCGCTGCGGATAGTGCGCGCCGAGTCAGAGCTCTCGGTGCAGGAGAAGTCCTACCTCAGCGCCGTGGAGAAGGGCGATTACGCCAGCGTGAAACTAGCGCTGGAAGAGGCGGAGATCTACTTCAAGATCAACATCAACTGCATCGATCCTCTAGGGCGCACTGCACTGCTCATCGCCATTGAGAATGAGAACTTGGAGATCATTGAGCTGCTCCTCAGCTTCAACGTGTATGTCGGGGATGCTCTGCTCCACGCCATCCGTAAAGAGGTGGTGGGAGCTGTGGAGCTCCTGCTGAACCATAAGAAGCCCAGTGGAGAGAAACAGGTTTGTTTGAACTGACTGCTATAGTTTGCTTGATCACATCTCTGTCTTAAACTAGCCAAATCAGCTACACAGTCAATATTCTTTAAAATTCTTTGAAGCCTTAGGCCCTGACAAGCTTACAAGTACTCAGACTCCTCTAAAACCATCAAACTAGACCAGTCTGACTAGTGGAAAGTAGGTTGGTTAGTTTAAGCTAGTGATTTACTAAAAGTACTGAAATGTATTAAAGGCATAAAAACTAATTTGTTAGCATTAATACACAATCACATAATCTTTGAATTTTGTTGGTTTCATGCTTTCAGCTGGCAATAATTAATTGCACAAAACAATCAATTGCCTAGTGGCAGATTAATTTAGGGTCGTAAAGCTATTTTTTTGCGCTCCTAACAATGCATAATTATATGAATATTTGCACTTTATTATACACAATTTGCATCACTATCTGTGAACAAAGCTGTCATTTAAGTCCTGAAGTCGCATTACCTAAACAAAACTTGTAGAGCATATCTGAATAAAGATGTTTGCTGTATTATCCAGATATATAGTCTCTCTGGACACAAAACCTTCAGAGGATCTCTTATCAGCTTTTAATGTAAACAACCTGTTATTGCAGATAAAAGTGCTTTTAGGGCTCATAGAAATTAAGTCCTCAGTTGTCAACACAAGAACACTATAGAGAAAGTGTGCTTTTCTGCTTCTTTTCAGAGGAGAAATCCGTCTGCTATAAAAAGCTCTGTGTTCAGACACTCAGGCATGTGAATTAATAATTACTGTTGTTCTAATGGTGTTTACTTTTCAGAAGAGCGGATCTTTGCTCTCTCACCAACTGAGTGACTCAACATTGGTTTTACTGTTCTGTCCACTCCTCATAACTTTAATTTTCTTCTACTGGCTAAGAATAGACTGGGTGCAGCAGCACTGATTCAGAAAAAATGATATGTTTGAATTCACAAATTCACATCTGATCTTTTCTTCCTCAATCCGTAAGTGCTTTTTCTTTTCCTCTGTCTCTGTGTCTCTTCCTGTCTATGTCTATTAATGTCACACATCTAAAACTTTTTGATATGCAAATGACTAAATCAGCATGTCTAAAGACCACAAGAGGGCGAGTGAGTACACAAGAACAGGTTGTTTGCTTTGATTTTTTTAAATTGTTACAGATGATCATAACGTGGCTGGGAGGGGACATCCAAGATGTAGTTGAGCTTTTTTTTAATTGCAGATTTGAAAAAAAATCACTTGCTCACCACTGAATCCTCTGCAGTGAATGGGTGCCGTCAGAATAGTCCAAATAGTTTATAAAAACACACAAAGTCCACAACATGGCTCCAGGCCATCAATCAATGTCTTGTTAAATGAGAAGCTGTATTTGTATCTTTAATCTGTTATGTATCCTCTGTCTGTTATATTGCTTTCTCCAGTGTGAAAGGTGTATTGTCTGATTCGGGAGAGAATATGAAAAGATCAAGCACAGTTTACAAGTTAAAACGGTGTGCTAATGTGTCATTATGGATTATGGAATCATAATTTGGGCATAAGCGATGGAGTAAAGTTAAAAAATCATAAGGATTTACTTGTTTTTCTACAAACACACAGCTTTATACTTTATACAATATATGAATCTGATCTACTTCAACCCTACTTCTCACGGCAATTCATACATATTTTACGAGGTGGCTAATTCGGAGATTTAATTCTAAACATAACCCCGCCCCTAAACCTACCCATCACATGGTTTTAGACAAATCGTATGGAATCGTACGAGTAAGGTCGTACGAATTAGTAAAAATTGGCACAAATTTGGCAATACGAATTGCTCGTGAGACTGGGTTGTGTACTTGGGTAACTTTTGCATCACTGTGATGATTTTACCAGCTTGGAATTCTTATTCTGACGGCACCCATTCACATTGATGAGCAAATTTGTTCTGATGAAGCAAAAATCCTACATCCTGGATGTGCATGTAAAAACGACACTTAATGACAAAATTATTTGGGAGTAAGTTGCATTGCATTGATCAGATGTCAGTATATAACATGATGGTAAATCTCTTTCTTTAAAACAAATTTAGATTTAATAAAAGAAGCTGTCCCTCAGCTTTGTTGGAGATTTGCG
>JAUCMT010000028.1:14001142-14020917 GCA_032357475.1 Enteromius thamalakanensis
TCATAGTGAAACTTGCTAATTAGCACATTATTAGGAAAGGCATAATTTGCAAACATTGTACTCACTGCATCTGTATGTGAGGCTGGATTATGAATGATTTGCACAAACAAAAACACATTTCGGTTGATCAAGAGTGCGTTTCCCTTCAGAACCAAACATAACGTTAATCCTCTGCGTCTTCAGTCACTCAGGTTTTGGGGGTAAATGACTACTGCTATGTTCATTAATACATTCAACAACAAACCACCTTTGCTTGTCTCTGCATATTGGTCTGGTGACGGCTCACCCAGGGCGGGGTCTGAGGTAAGACACCAGTTCAGTATGTGTGGCACGCTGCTGTCAATCAACTAAAGTGGGAGTGGCATGCATTTGAGTGGCTTGATTTCAGAAGGGGCACTTATTTTTATAAAATTAAAAGAAAGCTACTGGTGGATCTTTATCATTGTAGGGTGGTTGTGTACACACACTCCCAACACATATTTCAGTCTAAACAGCTTGTAAAAGTGCAAGTCCAGATGACCCCTTTAACAATGTCTGTACTAACTTTCTGGGCTTTGATGTTTCAGTTGCATTGATGTCTTTGGAGAGTCAGAAAGCTCTTGGATTAATTTAAAAATATCAAAATTTGTGTTCCATAAATAAACAAAGTTGTTATAGGTTTGGAACAACATAAAGCCAATTTTACTCCTAAATGAAACGAAAATGTTTGAAGTATAAGTTTGAATTACCTTTTCTAATCTTGCTTATACTCTGTTTGTAGGTTATTTGAGACCTTGCAGTCGTTGTTTTGGTCTATTTTTGGGTTGATCAATCTGTATGTGACCAATGTCAAAGCTGACCACAAGTTCACAGAATTTGTGGGTGCCACCATGTTTGGTACCTATAACATCATCTCCTTGGTGGTCCTCCTCAATATGCTCATTGCCATGATGAACAATTCCTATCAGCATATCGCTGTAAGTTCATTCTTTCCTGAGCATTTGTAGACATACTGTACTGTCATGACATACTACTCAAGTAATTGTTACATGTTAAATATGCCATGTTTTCTGGGAAAACTAGTTGCACATGACTATTAATGTTATTCAGTACAGAAAGGAATTAAAAATAGAAATATGAAACAAACTACAAACACAGCAAGCCTAAATAGTCTTAAAGCCAAACTGAAACTATCCTCTTATAGGAAATGCTCTATATAAACTTGAGATTTTGGCCTTTGTGCATGTTTTACAAAAAGTTACTTGATATACATTCTAGAAAATGCGGTACAAAGTTCTCAGTAATGACGTGCCTCTCATATAGTGTGTTCTGGCTTTTCCGAAGGACCATGCTGATATTGAGTGGAAATTTGCCAGAACTAAATTATGGATGAGTTATTTTGAGGAAGGAGGCACCTTGCCACCCCCTTTCAACATTATCCCTAGTCCCAAATCCATATGTTACCTGATTACATGGATTAAGGTACATGTGTTCAAAAGGAGGTCAAAGAGGACCGAGACATTTGGGACATTAGGGGTAAGATTTAGTAAAAACACTTTTTGTTTCTTCTTCTTCTTGGCTCCTATATTGAATTTGGAATAATCATATTACAAGAGAAAAAAGTCAATTACATTTTATTGAAAATGTTAAGGTCATGTAATGCAGCAAATGAAATTTCACTATATCTAAATATGTGTCATAAGATGTCCAGCATGCTTGGCTTTCATAGAGTGAGAAGACACTTTAATATAGCAGAGAACAGACATAGATTTACTGATTTACAAATGCCCTTCCTATCGTCCTTTCAGAGAAGAGCTGCTGAAAACGTGAGACTCAACCACCAATACCAGGTAGCTTATCACCAGAAATACGTTTCTATTATTTAGTTTAGATTTTCTTTGTTATAATGAATTGTACTGGTCTTTACCTAAATGCAGGAGGTCTTGAGAAACTTAGTAAAAAGATATGTGGCAGCTATGATTCGAGACGCCAAGACTGAGGAGGGACTCACAGAGGAGAATTTCAAAGTAAGCACTGAAAGCACTGAAGATTTTTTTTTCAGGTTTACATTGATTTTTGATCAGATAGTAGTTTTGTGAAATTTTTTTTTGTTATTATAAGAAACAATTTAAATAATAAACACTGCTTGGTGCACTTTTAAATAGACACTTTGTATAAAAACCCAAGTAAACTCTGGACTCTCATTACTTCAACAGGAGCTGAAGCAGGACATCTCTAGCTTCCGCTACGAAGTCATTGGAATGATGAAAGGCAACCGGAAAAGTACTCGTGCAAACAAGACGGGCACAGTTGCGTCCGATGTTTCGCATCCAGACAGTTCACTTCAATATTCCTCGGCTCCTCCGCAGAACAAAAAACTACATTTGTACGATGTCACTGCAGTGCTACAGCAGCAAAAATCTGAAGAGACAAGGGCGTCTGTTGGTTGTCTGGCCAATGGATCAGCCGTAGTTTTAACTGACCCGATACTCAAAGACAAAGCCAGGAAAGACTTCCCTAAGGATTTCACAGACTTTGGGTTATTTCCAAAGAAACTAAACAGTCTCAATTCAAATAAGATCTACTCACTCACTGAAGAGGCAAAGGAATTGGATTCTGACATATTAGACTGAGTGAGAGAGGAAACGGCTGAGGAACCCCTGGCAGAAGAAGCTGAACAGGAAGAAAATGAATCAAAGTGCCTGATGGAGGAAGAGGAATGTGTGCTGGAGGACCAAGAGAAAGAGCACATTGCATCTTCACATGAACTTTAGATAAACAAACTCATTCTTTTTGTATCCAAGGATTATCTGAATCTCAAATTTAGCTGGCGTACTTTGTCAGAGATGATACAGTATCCTTTCTAATGCACAGAGGTGAGGCTTTACGAGATGAGTTGTCTCAGGAAAAGGTATTTGCTAGGTTGTTTTTTGGCTCAAGAAACTTCCCAGCATTACAGATGCCAAAACCAACTATAAATCTGGAGGATAAGAAATGGACAAAGCTCGGGAAAGCACTACACAGTGTCCAACTGACCTGTTGAATAGTTTTATTTTATTTTTTTTATCTTATGTATTTAACCTCACGTTTTCACTGTGCAGCATCCTCTTATTTTGTCAAAAATAACTTAATTATTATTATTGCAGTTTTTTTTATAATAATACATATAATAATACAATTTTTTATTTATTTAAGGATACAGTTAATTGAGCAAAGGTGACAGTTACAATGTAACAAGATTTTTATTATTATAAATTCTGATAATTAAAAAAAATAAAAAGGATCACATTTTCTACAAAAATATTAATCAGCACAACAGTTTTCGACATTGATAATAATAAGAAATGTTTCTTATAATGGCTGCTAAAAATTATTAATGAAATATTGTAAAACAAAAAAAAAACTATTTTAAATTGTAAGAATATTTCACAGTATTGCTGTTTTACTTTATTTTGGATCAAATTAATGCAGTCTCAAAATCTCAAAATCAATAAAAATACAGTTTAATCTCCAAATCATCTAGATTTATTTGCACATGACATACAACAATTGCACAGCCTGATTAAAAATAAATAAATACATATACGACTATGCAATCTAAGTATAAAACTCATAATACAAATGTCTATACACATCAGGTTACATCTGTTACAGATTTCTAGGCACTATCCTCAGTATTGTGATGTTGGATAAGTATCTAACTCTTCAAATGTTTTGAGTTCTTATAAATAACAGTTTCTCCTGACTTTCATGGTCCGTATGATATTCAGTAATATTTCGACTGTGGCTATATGAGAAATAAAATCTCTCCCTCCCAGTGAAACACTAGTTCATATTCTTTGTTATCTTTATGTTCTGCTTACAAAGTCTCTCCGCAATTGCAGTTTTGTATTTCTCCAATTTCATGCCCACAAATTATGCTTAATATTTGTTACATTGCAAACTTATTTTTGAGTAAAAAAAGTGACTTATTTTTTAAAAATTAAGACATTTGATATGCTGGAAATTTTTCAATGCGCACACCATGTCTTCTCAATTTTTTTTCCCAATCTGGTTGCACTAGCTGATTAATATTACAGCAGTCGTAGAATCTTTCACTCTCACAATTGCTTGTTATTTGTCTTTTGCTGCTATGGCAACATGCAGTGGCTGCTCTTGTTCTTTAATTAATTGACTTTACAGCAGCTCCTTTATCTGGGGGCACACCATGCTGTTTTCAATTAGCAGAGAATAAATTGTCAGCAGATAGTTTCTCAGGCTTTGTTGCTTTTGAAATGAGTCGCTCCCTGTGTCTCTGCAGTAAATGTGGTAACGATGAAAAATTTGCTGTGAATCTTTTTTATGGGCATTTTCTTTTTTATGTTTTTATAATTATAAACGAACGTTCCAAGAACAGAAAGTTCTTAGGTGGACTATTCAACTAATAACTTTTAGTTAAAGGTGTATATATATATATATATATAGATAGATAGATAGATAGATACTGTAGATAGATAGATACTGTAGATAGATAGATACTGTAGATAGATAGATATGTGTGTGCATGTTTAAGTGGTTCATGAGGACACAATTTGTAAAATGACATGGGACATGACCATCGCTACGTTGAGGGCATGCCTCTCATTCGTGTGACAGCTTCCCGTGCATCTTCCCCGTGGTCCGGTGAGCTGTAAAGGTTTCTCCGCTACTAACGTGAGGTGCCTAAGGATCCTACGGTGACGATGCAGAATGTTTCGCGGGGCGGAGATGCTTTACGGACTTTTGCCATCACCCGAAGGTCCGCCGTGGTGTTTCCCGAGGATTACGCTCCCCTGAATGCCACCGGGCCCAGCGTCTCCTTTGGTACACCCAAGGATGTCGAGATGTCTTCTGCTGCATCAAAGGGAGAGTCGAGTGCTGAGGTGGTTGCCTGTGCGGGACAGAGGCCGTCCCATGGTCGCTGCTCCGTCCCAGGCAGACGCCAAGCTCTCGGCTATGCTCCTCCGAGCCGATTGGGTCAGAGGTGCTGCGTGCGTGTCCTCGGCCTGCGGCTCTGTCCCGGTCCCCCTCAGTGCTTTTCTCCCCAGAGGTGCTTGAGGAGCTGACCAGGTCATGGCGAGCCCCATACTCCTCACGCCTGGTCACCAGCTCCTCTCCCCTCTCCACCCTCGACAGAGGTGCAGCCAGGGGGTACGTGTCAATCCCCCAGGTTGAGCGCGCTGTGTCAGTGCATCTCTGCCCGCATGTCACCAGCATGGCACCACGGCCCCCGTCTGAAGCGCGTAAGACCTCGTCCGGGCCGGGCTGGGCTTTCCACGCCACTGGGCAGGCTGCTACCTCCTTGCATGAGATGGCTACACTCCAAGTGTACCAATCCAAAGCACTGAAAGAACTGCACGAGGGTGAATCGCACCAAGGAGGTATGCAGGAACTCCGTGCCACAACCGACTTCGCTCTTCGGACGACGAAGGTTGCCGCGCGTGCCATTGGCCAGGTGATGTCCACACTAGAGGCTCGCTGAGATGGCCGACGTTAACAAAGCTTGCTTTCTTGACACGCTTATCTTGCAGATTGGCCTCTTCAGCGACACTGCCGAGGACTTTGCCCAGGAGTTCTCTACAGTCCAGCAGCAGACGGATTCAATCGGTCATGTCCTACCGTGCAGGGAGTATGCCAAGCCCCCTAGCGCCCCGCCTCGGTCTGCTCATCGCCGAGGGCGTTCCCCTGCAGCAACCAGACATTCTGCTCCGTCCCCGGCCGAAGCACATGATGCTAGGCTGGCTGCACGGCATCGAGCTGGCCACGGGTATGGGTCGCCGCCCGTTCCTCAGGGCCCGGCCGAGAACACCCGTAGCTCCAAGAAGCGTCCCCTGACACGGGTAGCCCGGAGGTGATGGTGATTGCTCCTCGGGAAACAGTAACTTCTGTGCCCCCACCCCTGGTGGAGAGCTGGGAGTGATATCTTTAACGGAAGAAGGAGCAATCTTCCACGCCTCTGGGCCCAGTGCCCTGAGGTCTCCATCTAACCTCTGTTTTCTCCTCAGATGCGGACCCGGAGCCCTGGATCGCCAGTGCGGGAACCAGTGGAGAAGGTAAGGGCTGCCCAGAACAGCCTGACTCTTCCCCAGGATGTTCATCCTTCTTGGGCGGGTCCCCTCCCTGGTTCCCCACCAGGCTGCCCTGCCGCGGGCACGGCTGTCAGCGTACCCTTGATACCCCTGGCGACCTGGTTGGAGGCCTGGTTACAGCTCCCCAACATGGCGCGGTGGTTGATATGGACGGTATGCCTTGGCATGCGATTCATTTTGCCAGGCGCCCACCCAGGTACAGAGACATTCTCTATACGCGTGTCTGGTCAGCCACAGATGCCTGTGGAGGTTGCAGTCCTACTGGCAAAGGACGCAATGGAGCCTGTCCCACCAGTCGAGATGAGGTCAGGGTTTTACAGTCCTTACTTCATTGTGCCCAAAAAGAGTGGTGGTGGAACCGGTCCCTTCTCAGGCTGCTGTTCAGCATGCTCTTGTCGCATACTAACATGCATTCGGCCTCAGAGTTGGTTCGCAGCCATCGACCTGAAGGACGCATACTTTCATGATGGGCATTTGCATCCACAACTACCTCGACGACTGGCTGATAATGGCTCACTCGCGGGAGTTGTTGTGTTAGCACAGGGACATAGTGCTTCGGTAACTCAGCCATCTACCGAGAGAAGAGCAAACTCTGTCCAGTGCAGAGGATTTCTTATCTCGGCATGGAGCTGGCAATGTTTGAAATGACTGTCCGCCTCACGGGGGAGCGCGCGCGCGCAGGCCATGCAATATTAAGTTTGTTGTATTAATTTATTAATTGAGTAATATCCAATTTTTTTTTAATTATTTATTTAATCCAATTGAAGGCTCTATTACATATCAAAACATTCAAGGAGGAATTTGTGGCCCAGATGGCCTTGATTTGTTGAACGTGATTTTGGCCTCATTGCAAATTCAGTGCACAGGGCCCAGAATTCCTAGCAACAGCCCTTTAATACACACACACTCAAATACACATACATATATCATGTTTTTTAAAGCACTTTGTTGGAATTCAGTTGTCAAGTCTAATCTGATAGGACCCTGGAAAAATTGGGCTTGATTTCATTCCATTTGGGCGAGTTTTAAGTTGTCATTGGGCTGGAAATTTTTCTTGGACCTGGCCACACTGTCTGTACTTTCGTTTCACATCCCGTGAACTGTTTACAGCAGAATCCCTCTGCAGCTTGAGGGGATTATGCTCATGTTCTGATATTTACTACCAATTCTGTTGACAGCATCGCATGCAACACTGCAGCACGACTTGTCCAAAAGCCATAAAAGCACTGACAGAGAAGTGATGGAAAAGAGAAGGAGTGAAAAGAAAGGGAAGGAGCTATTTCCAGATGTGTCTCGTGAAACTTTTCTGTGTTTCTACGTTTCTATTTTAAACATCACATTTTTCAAAAGATAACTCAAATCTTCTTTTGACTATTAGGACGTGTCAAAGAGTCTTTCATTGCAATTCGATTGTTGGGTAAGAAGAGAAAAAAGCCCATTAAATGCCAAAAAATATTTGGGGACCACTGGGGTGAGAGTTTGTTATTTATATTCACTGTATATTCTTATAACTAACTGATTCATATTTGAAACCTCTATTTTCTTTTTAAGAATTGACTTAAAAATTCTGCTAATATGTCAGTACAGTTTTATGTCACAATCTTATTTTGTTGGTGTTGTTGTAATGGTTTTCCACAAGATGGAGCCACGCATCCAAAAGGTTCCAAAGGCTGTTTTAGATACCACCATCTTTTCATAGTTATGTTTGCATCTGGCCACAAGAGTGAGCCAAGCACAGAGATTCTGGATGAGATTGCTGTATCAGATACCTCAGGGCTTGATTTGTATGTGTCAAAATTTGGATCCTTGGAGTAAGATATAGTGTTACGTAAAATTGATATATACTTTAATCCTGCAGCATTTGTTTTTTTTTTTTTACGACAAAACATTTTTTCCTTAGACAACTTTGATAGCCATGAGGTTGAAAAGTCTGAGAACAGCAAAACATTTTAGATCCAATGTTCATTTAGGATTGGAAATAAGCTATAATTTTGGATTTAAAAAAGGATGGAAAGATTATGAGTAAATTAGAACACAGAACAGACAACAACAATTTACTTTCACTTTGTGTAACTTTATTTTAAGGCGCCATTGTTACACATTACATGTACTTACTATAAAAATAAATATAAATTTTGCATAATTTCATGCACGTAACCCTAAGCCTAACCCTAGTCTTATAGTAAGTGGATGTAGTTAATTAATATCAGCACATACACTGCCACAAGGACACCCTAAAATAAAGTGTAACCCAACATAGACATTTGGATGTTCTGGCTTCTGGTATTTTTGGACCGCTGTCAAATTTTACACAATCAAAGTCCTATGAGACATGCTCAAATTGTTCTCAAATCACTCAAACAGTTATTCTGTTTGTATATTTTGTAATACAAAAAAAATGCAAACTAGAATCATTTCTCAGACTTTGGATCCTTTGTCAGTTATGAAATCAATGTCTAACAGCATACATATGTTGCATATTTCTGCAGGTTTTCTGTTCTGTTCTGCAGTTCGTGCAAGTTCTGTACCAATCCTAATACGGACTACATATCTCCCCATGTGTATAATTATTGATTCATTCATTGTTCATCATAAACACTACAACAGTTTCTTCTCAGACCTCAGCACGTTGTTGCATTAATCCTCCGCTCTTTGTGTTTTGCTTACTGTATTCAGTATTAAGAGGTGAGATCATAGAGACACACTGGTGAACAGGAAAGGCTGGTGCACTGATATTTTGCCAGTCTCTCCTGCTGCTGAGAGCTAAGCTATAAAAGCCCTCTCCCCCTCAGCTGGAGCCCATTTCTTGCTCTGAAGTCTCACAGTGGGGAAAGCAGGGATGAAGCTACTCTTTGCAGCTATTTTTGCACTCTTTGTGCTGTCTGCCTTTGACCAGGCAGACTCCTCAGCTTATGACAAGATAGTTGCGCATAGTCGTATCCGAGCAAAGAAAGAAGGGTAAGAGATTTTATTTATTCATATTAAAATATAAAGTTATTATGATTTATATTGACATTTTTGAAGTGGTTAAGTTTGTTATTATTATTATTATTGCTAATATTATATATGCTTTTTTCGTCCTTGGGCAAGTAAAATAGAAAAATCTAAATCTGATCTAAAATTAAGAAAGGTTTTTTGGGGGGGACACAATGAGTAATACTACTTAAAATATTTAAACCAAAAAAGTCTGTTAGGAATACAAAGATGTTAAATAATATTTTCTATAATTTTACTTTTAATCATTTTTTTTTTTTCATATTTAATTTTGTACACTTTTGTTTAATTAAAATTTTCTAATTATACATTTAATTAATAAACAAAAATTGACTGTCTATGTATTTTATTCATTGATTTATTTACCTTTATTACATCAAAGCTAAACCATATTGTCCCAGTTTTAAAGAAAACACACACAAACACACACACACACACACACGCACACACACACACACACAAAAAGCAAACTAATTTTTGTTGCACTTTTTGTCTTAGCTCACTTAACTCATTTTGCCCTGTCTAACTTCTCTCCAGACCAAATGTGTGCGCTCTCCAGCAAGTGGTGGGGACAAAGAAGAAATACTTCAGCACTTGCCGTAATTGGTACCAAAAGGCCATCTGTGGAAAGCCGGCGTAAGTGTGATATTTTATGATTTCTGGCTATTACAAATTCTGTCTCTTTGACAGACACTGGAAAGTTCCAGCTGCTTCAGTGGTCAAAGGTGAAAGGTTACTGTCCCAGCTGGTAAGACTGCATTAAGATTTACAACAGTTACATGCACATATACTTTCCCACTTAATCTGGGTTCCAAACGCAGCCTAATAGTCAAACTTACAATGCTTTAAACAAATCAGAAAAATAAAGAATTTGACAGCAGCAGCAGATTTACAGTTCAACCTGGCTCCCAAAACAAAGAATGGATAAATAGAAAAGGAATTACTCCACTGCTAGTAACTAAACTCCATGCGTTGTTACAGCACTCTCACAATCCACCGGAGAACTGCAGAACCTTAATTGGTATAAAATGGTGAGACCCACTGACATTGTCAGGACATGCCATGAGTGATTAAAGAAAGCAGTGGAGCCCGCCTGGGGTGCTTGGCTTGTGTTGAAACACCCTTTCTTAAATTTCTGTCCTAAGGCAAAAATACACAGCTGTCTGCTAGGTGGAAATGTCAGCAGGATCTTTTATTTTTTTGTGAAGCTCTTTTGAAAAACTAAGTGAACCTAATGACGTGTGAAATGTCAAAAAACAACAACAACAAAAAATTGCAACATCAAGATAAACAATGTGTAGTAAGATGAGTGCAGTGTCCTACTGTGAAGGCTTCAGTAATGACCTGGTGGTTTCTGGAAAACATGCATGCATGGTCAACCACAACCGTTGGTTCATGTTGAGTTTGTTATGCCTCCGGTTTCAAATTCTTTTTCTGTGGTTGGAAAAGAGAGGAAACGGCACCGTAAAGAGGTTACCCAGGTCATTCACGTATGACCAAACAGCAACGTTGTGAGGTAACCTCCAGTGGTTTCAAACTTCCTTACTTGCAAATCCAGACTTGCCTGCAAGATTCAGTAGATTTTCTGCTTCCCTTGCAGTTTTGATTATTGGAAATCCAGGAACTGTTCTGAGTATTTCCTCTGCACTCAGCAGACCATTACATAGTGGTCTGGCAATCTTTGCAAATATCTGGTTTAGTGTGTTTATCCTGCATAATTGAGATGAGTATGACAGTCCTAGATCTCTCGCAAAGATTGATGCAAAAAACTATATATCACTGATGGCTCAACATGCAGATGAGGGAAGATTGAAGATTACTACCTTTTGAAGTGTTCAGTTTCATTCAGATCATTGCTTTGATGTTGTACAAAGCTTTTGTAGACATATTTCGCTAGATATCTCCACCATCTGATGGTTTTAACTTCATCCTAATGGTCTGAACATGTGTGTGATGTTTCAACTGGTGACTCACTAGGGAGAACTTCAGTGAAATTGGAAAATCTGACCTTCTCCCCAATGATTAATGTAGCCGTATTCCCTCAGAGTGCCTGGTCAACAGGAGTCATGTTTTCCTCCTGTTTTGGGAGAGAATCTTTAAAAGCTCATGTTCTAGCGAGACTAATGACCTCATCGACATCCCTCGCCTCCCCTTTCACTGTGCTTCACTTCCATAGAACACTCAATCACCAGAAATGATCCAAAACTATTGCTTCTGGATCCCTTTGTAAGGCAGTCACATAGAGGATAACTTTGAAATCCCAATTATGTTCTTGCAGTCTTGTGATTGCACAATCAAAGACTTGTCCGTTTCCAATGTTCCACAGAACTGGATGTCATTTCTTATTTGATGATTTGCAGGCTGTTTTATCTGTTTGGGGAATTCAGCAACTTGCATCACATGGAACCGTTTTGATGGTGTAGAGATTTTTAATTGCGGCTGCCCGCTCACCCTGACTAGTGTCCATCTGTGAATCTCCACCACAGCTAAAACTTCTCAGCGGATCGTAACTCTCCAGTGGTGTTTTCTCAGAGGACCATAAAAAACCTGTTTTCAATTAAAAGCTATTTATTAACTCTATATAGCTACTATAGTTGGCATAATTAGCTTAGGTGAGTTTTATTGAACCCATTATTTATATTAAGAGCCTGTTATGAGGCATATGAACCTGGAACTGGCTGATCACACAATGAAGAGAATGGAAAAGAAATAAACAATAATTATACATAAAAAAAAAAAAAATCTGTTTATGGTGGTATTTAAAATGCTTAGTAAAATAACTTGGTATGCAAATGTGTACATTTATATTTAGCGAATTATGTATGTGAATATATATATATATATATATATATATATATATTTCTTAATTCTACCAAGAACAGAATGGCTTTTCATCCATGAGATTCAGTGTGGTCATGGAAATATATTTACAAGCTTGGTCTGAAGATTTAAAGAGCCCCTTTCAATGAAAACAGAAAAACCATAGTATGTGCCCTTCATTACTGGAAAACTGCTGATTCGACATTTCCTTCCATTGTACATTGTAACTTCCAAAAACCAACTTTATACATTTGCTTTAAAGGCATCCTGAATCCAAAAAATACCCCTCAGCCTTACCAAACCACCAAGCTGGTCTGAGCGCTCAGCTTCAGGGCACTTAAAGTATTAATGCAATGCTGTGACAACATAATGATAGTGGAATACGGCACAAACCTCAGGACCACATAGCACGTTTATGTACAAAGACAGTTAATGGTTACCATATGGACAGACTGTCTGTCCAGGACCATGAACTGTGTTATCACTAAAACCAGGATAGCTTGTAACGACGAGTGAATGTCATCCAGGAAAAAAATAAATTTGAGTCTGTACTGGTATTGTATTTTTTCAAATGGCGCCATATGTGTTAGATTTAATACTCACTTAACACGTGTTCTTCTTGTTTTCTGTCTTCCTTCTTCATCCAGGACTGTATTGTATGAGTGCTGCCCAGGTTACATGAAGCTGGATGGCATGCGTGGTTGTCCTGCAGGTTAGTTTCTTAATAATTGCTTACTGAGTAGTCAGACATTGGAGAAACATTAAGTATGGCTATATTGTCAATACATTTAACAGATATAATATATTTATCTGCCATCTCAGATCTAATCATGCAGCCAATCTGTATCCCTTGTCTTGCAGTTGCTCCCATTGACCACGTTTTTGGCACACTCGGCCTGGTCAAAGCCACAATGACCCAGGACTACTCTGCTCAGTCCAAGCTAAGGGGAGAGATCGAAGGCGCTGGATCATTTACTTTCTTCGCCCCCAGTGATGATGCCTGGGATCTTCTCGATTCGGTAACATCTGATTCCTTCTTTCCCATTGCATTGCAAAATTGAGTTATTCCTTGACTGTTTTGCAATGCCTTGCTCTGTATCTTACAGGAAGTAAGGAATGGTTTGGTAAGCAATGTTAATATCGAGTTGTACAATGCTCTTCACTACCACATGGTCAATAAACGTCTGCTTACCAAAGACCTCAAGAACGGAATGACCCCCACTTCTATGTACAATGACTTGAACCTGCTCATCAATCATTACTCCAATGGGGTAAGTTAATATCTTGAGAAATTGAGGGTTAGGTTATAGGTTACTCGTGTCTCCACGAGGAACTAATTTTACATGTGGTTATCGTTCAGGTTGTCACAGTGAACTGTGCCAGGATCATTCACGGCAACCAGGTGGCCACCAATGGGGTGGTCCACGTCATTGACCGCGTCATCACAGCCGTTGGCAACACTATTCAGGATATGCTCGAAGTGGATGACGACCTGAGTACTTTGACCGTAAGTTTTAAGGAAACTTGGAGCCATGTAGTCCATGAAGCAAATTTGTTTATGCTCCATTTCTTGTCCAGACTGTGGCCACTACATCCGGTTTGATTGACAAGCTGGGTCAACCGGGACACTTCACTCTGTTCGCCCCAACCAATGAAGCCTTTGACAAGCTGGATAGAGAGGTTCTGGACAGGCTTATGGAAGACAAGAATTCCCTCCAAGGTAAACCCAAGCACCAAGATGTAAAGCCCCATGCGCTATTCTCAAACGGATGGCTTTAACTTGCAGAAGGGAAATGTTAAGTCCCATATTGATGGCAGACTTGGCACAAAGAAAGGCTTTATTCTTATTTAATGAGACAAAGGTGCAGGAAATCAAGGGGCTGGCGGTTCCCTCGTGGCGTGTTTATTGATCTGAGTCAACTTAGTGAGGCGAGTGTTATTTCACTTCCTTTCAAACCAGATGGGCCCGCTGTACCCCAAGCTATAGACCTGGAATTCTCAGACAGTTGGCAAACAGTGCCATAACCACACTTATGGGACTACTTTGAGATTTAGACAGGGATACAGTTGAGCCACTTGGAGATGAGATCAAATCTGAAGGTTTTCGGCAGCAGAACTAAAGTTTATGGGTAGGTCTTACAGTATTTTCAAAATACTGTGGTGGATGTTTGCTTTGGAGTTCAGAAACATTAGCTTTCCCGGTGATCATGTAAAAGAATTACGTAATGCCCACTCTCATGAATATAAGGTTTGTCTAAAATACACTGAGGGTTATATTAACTGCTCGAGTGAAAACTAAAATAAAACTAATATTATGGCCAAATCTGTTGTGCCAAGCGGAAAGATATTCGATCTGCTGCTTAAGCAAATTTCATTAAGAGAAGCCAGGGAAATAATAAAAAAAAAGAAAAACTCCAAACTTAACCTAGATAGTAATGCATGGTGCAGTTAACTATTCACAGCATATATTATTATCAAATTTAGCACGCGGTGAGAAAACATAAATTTGAACCCCATGGTTTGTGCTTTCCAGAGATATGCGTTTTAAAACAGTAATGTTCATTGTCAGGCCAAAGGAGATATGATATATCTCAGTCCTTCTGAAAAGAGCATTGTCTTTGTCTTGCCAAAAACATACATACAGGAAACAGCTGTTAGCTTTACAATCCAGTGAAATTTAGCAGCGATGGGATCTCTGCCCTTTTATTAGTCTCTAGTCAGATATTTGACGGGAGATCAGAGTGCTCCATTTGCAGTCAAATGGCTTGGAGCTGCTGAGAGACTCACTCAGAAAGGACCCAAAGGCTCCCAAGGACCCCTCGTGGAAATGAATGGTAGATGCAGTGTCATAATGGATTACATTCAAGCATTTGCATGCTATCTACATAATCTATATATAAAACCACAGAATTTTAAAGACTAATTTTTAAGTTTTGACTTAATAACACAATGCTTCCAAATGATTTCAAGCTAATTAATGTGAAACAAATACTGTGTTAAATCACTGTGCAAAATGCTCATTTAGTGTTTTCAAATCCGACTCATTCCCGTTTGTGATTTTTACCTGATGTGATACGTTTTAAAAACATAACAAATGTCATTTTTCCATGATTTCCTCATATCTCAAGAGACGTGTAAGAAGTATAACAGATGTTCTCAGATGACAGAGACTAATGTTTCTTCTCTTCCAGCTCTCCTCAACTACCATCTGCTGAACTCTGTTCAGTGCTCCGAGGCCATCATGGCCGGCACATCTTATGAGACCCTGGAGGGCAGCAATATTGAGATTGGCTGCAATGGAGATAGTCTCACAGTCAACGGCATCAAGATGGTATTCAAGAAAGACATTGTCACCACCAATGGAGTCATCCACCTTATCGATCAAGTCCTCATGCCCGACTCTGGTAAGTTTACCTCCTACCATCCTCCAAACAGGCTTTTTAAATATAATGCTAAAAATGTGCATTTTTTCCCTAAGCTAAGCAGGTTATGGAGTTGGTTGGACAATCTCAGGGCACCTTCAGTGACATGTTGACAGAGCTGGGCTTGTCTGCAGCTATGAGACCCCAGGCTGAGTACACGCTTCTAGCTCCACTCAACGCAGCTTTCAACGGTGAGCAAACATGTCTAAATACACGTCAGTCTCTTTGACTAACTTTCATGGTCTCCTTGCTCTTAACACAGCTGCTGGTTTCTTCTCTTTCATTGTCTGTTTTAATTCTACCTTAGCAAAGCCTCTGTTGACCTTCGTCGTCCCATAACTATAACTTTGATTCCTCATGGAATAGCAGGTGCAAAAACAGATACATACAGTGCATGTGTATAAAAAATGGCAGTTTGCTGACAGGGTAGCTGTATTTGTTAATCTCCGCGTCTCATCGGGCTTCCAGCGCTAAAAAGTTGGTGAAAGAAAGAGGAGGCGAAAGCTTCTGTTAACCCACCTTCCAAATAGAAGGTTTCAGACCTCACAGGAGGCTAGGAGGCTGGATCTTTCACCTCATCATCACATGTTTGTAGTTCATTTGTTGCTAATGACAGGTGAACACATTCATCACATTATATTAACAGGGTAAATTGTTCTTTTTACTAGGCTGCGTGGGGGAAAAGGGACAGTGCCTGGGGTTACAATAACTAAAAGTCCTGTCTGGGAATGCACATTCCATAATACTGCTCTCCACTAAAGGCCGGCTGAGTTTTAACATGTTGCAGTTTGACACATATGATGTTTCTGTGGTAAAGCTTCTTTGGTTATGTGAATGCTTTGATATAGAAAAGGTTGCTCTTTTTTTTAATCGCATTAATAAATCAGAGCTGCATCGTATCATGTGACAAATGCGGTCACAATTAAGTTTTTTTCTTCTTCTGCATTCTAGATGAGGTGATGTCCCTGGACCAGAGCTTTCTGAAGATCATTCTGGAAAACCACATCCTGAAGAGCAAAATTGTGCTGAGTCAGCTGTATAATGGTCAGCGTCTGGAAACGCTCGCCGGAAAATTTCTCAGAGTCTTCGTCTACCGCACAGTCAGTATTGTTTTATATGTCCTTCTTTGAGATTTACATATCATTTGTTATATCCACATGGCAAAAAAGTATATGAATAATTTAAAAGAATAAATTAATTTAATGATTAATTAATTAATTTAATTGTTTATTTAATCATACATTTGAATGCACAATAAAATGGCAAAAAATATACAGTATATTAAATATATAATATACTGATTATATGTAGTATTTATGTAACTATATATTAAATATACTTATTTATATTAACTTGAGTATTTTTATGAGACGGCTACTACATAATATTTATTTGAAGAATTTATTGTAGAAATGTGTTTTAAATATTTGTTCATCAGATATTTGCCCTTTGTTTGACATTCAAAATATATTGTAAAAAAATACATTAAAAAATAGTCACTTTGGCAATGTCACCTACTAAAATGTAATTTAAGTTTTCAATTATGAAAACTTTTTTTCCCTGCCTTGTTCTTGCATGTTTTCTAAATGTATTTTTTAAACATAATACATCAACACATACTTATAATATGTTTCGAATATACTGTATTCATCTTTTTTTTGTCATATGGGAGCATTTAAACAGCATATAAAGTAAAAAAAATAAATAAATCAAATTTTTATTCTTTGCCCATTACTTACACTGACATTTATTGACATTGCAAGTAATAGCTCAAACAGTTTCCATTAGTAATCTCAGAGGAAGTGAACTGTCTCGTAATATTTTAACTACACAGGCTGTCTGCATTGAGAACGCCTGCTTGATCCGTGGAAGCAAAGAAGGAAGTAACGGTGCCCTCCATCTAATGAAGAGCCTGATCACAGCAGCAGATTCAAGCATGTACCAGCTTCTGGTGAAGAACGGAGCCTTTAAGTGAGAAAAATAACATGTTTGCACAGTCAAAGTGAAGATGGCTTTCTTGTTCTTGTCTTGACTGTATCATTTCATTGCTGCAGGATCTTTTTGTCCCTGATGGAGGCAGCTGGCCTGACTGATCTGCTCAAACAGGAAGGAGATTTCACACTTTTTGCTCCCACAGATGAGGCTTTTGCAGGGCTCAGCGAGAGAGACTTGTCTCTTTTGAAGAGTGAGTCCTTTCATGCTGTACATGTATTTTCAAGACACACCACATCTAGAATTACTGTTAAGCCATGTTTTATTCAGGATTAATGAGATTAAAGATGAAAGACCGACGCTACGGTATGTGACAGTGTCTCTTATTTGTGATCAGGTGATGTTAACGCCCTCCGAGCCATCCTGCTCTATCACTTCAGTAACGGCGTCTTCATCGGAGGAGGCTTGGAGACTGGAGTAACTAACCTCCTGAAAACTCTCCAGGGCAGCAATTTGAAGGTGTTGTATGTAAGTATCCAGCACTCTGGGTGTCTAGCCTTGAAAATTAATTTCCAGTCACAACATCTGTTTTAGGGACACACATGTGAGAAGCTTAATCAGAGTTTATAATTCCAGCTGTAATATCACGTTTTATGGTGGGAATTTCCTGTGAGACAAATCTAAATATTCTTTGTAGAAAATAATATTTTTTATCTGTCAGTATATTATTTATTATGAATAGAATAATTAGCGTACACCAATTAGCCCTTAATATTCAGTTCAGATACAACTCCTCAATATAACAAGAATCTAACAAACAGAAAGTTTAACAAGAAACAAACTAAACAAGAAGGTATTTTTTGCATTCATTTTTATGTCATATGCAAAATAAACTTATAGTTGAATTGTTATACAGTATATTTCTTTGTTTTTTGTATGTTTAATCATTTTTATCATTGTATATTTTGTTCCAATTTTTTTGTAAAAACAAAATCCCCAATGCATAATATTGTAATGTTTAACATGTATGTTTTGTTATCATACCTTCATTATAGCTTTTTTTTGTTGAAAACATTTTGCAATTTGTAGGCAAATGAGAGCATTCATGTCAACACTGTCAAAGTTCCTGATTCGGATCTGATGGCCACAAATGGAGTAATTCACTTCGTTAGGACTCTTCTGTACCCTGAGGGTGAGGGTTATGAAATAATGCCTTGATCTTTGCACTGGGCTTTTTCCTTTTTAAATGAAATCCATGTTTAAGAACTGTGTTCTGTTTTAAAGATATACCGGTTGGGAACCAGGACCTCCTTACACTCCTAAGAAGGATCATCCGATACATCCAGATTAAGGTAACTGCCACATGCTCCTTCAAAACCATGTCCTAAACATCAAGTATACATAAAGGCCTATTTCTGGACCCGTTGCCCTGAAGGTCTGGGCTTAACTTGATTATGTTTAACCAAATACAGGCTTCATAACTTGATATGATCTTGCAAAGCAGATGTGTAGTGTACTCCAAATGTCATATATTTTTTTTCTTTTTAGAATTTCATTGACGTGCCTAAAAATTGTTATAGACTGTGTGTATATATGAATGTATATATATATATATATATCTGTGTGTGTGTGTTTCTTTCCTTTGTAGTTTGTCTCTGGATACAGGTATAAGGAGATCCCTCTGACATTTATCAGTACGTATATTTTTTTATCTGTTTTTTCCAAAATTCAGTCATATAAACTTCAGAGGTCATTTTCACCAATGCAACTCATTACTAATAAGACGGCTAGATTGATTTGTTGCATTTGTCTAATGACTATTGTTTTTTATCTCTGCAGTCCAGAGAGATCCCATCATCAAGAAGGTGACACGGGTTATTGAGACCCCACCAAAAATGAAAACGGTTACCCGTGTGATTGAAGGTCAGCCCACTTTCACTAAGGTCACCAGGGTAATCGAAGGTGATCCTACCATGACTAAGGTTACAAGAGTCATCGAAAGAGATCCATCTTTTACCACAGTCATTGAAGGTAAACATCATTTAACACACCCATGATATATGTACAGTAAATGATTTGCGTCTGCATGTGTGTGTGTTACCAAACATTAAAAGATCATAAATCTGTGACCCTGGATCACAAGTCATACTGTAAGTGTCTTAAATTGAGATTTATACATTATCTGAAAGCTGAATAGTTAAGCTTTTGGTTGATAAATACGTATTTGAAAATCCGAGGGTACAAAAATTTTTGAAAAAACAACTGAAACAGGATCAACTTCATTTTTGCGATGCTTGGAGAATACTTTTTTGAAAAAGTATAGCATGTGTAAATAAAATGTGAATAAAAATGCAACGGGTTGTCTTTTAGTCATACTGTCATACTCCAAATATGTGATACAAATAGGGGTGTTCGGTTCCGTTTTTTTTGGAGTCGACTCCGATTCCCGACTCCTAATTTTGGAGTCGGTGGAATCGACTCCTCGACTCCATTTACTTTGAATTAAAATAGAAATACATTT
>JAUCMT010000028.1:14021071-14058293 GCA_032357475.1 Enteromius thamalakanensis
GAATTAATATTAGTTTAAATATACAAAGTGTTAAACTTGAAAAAAACACTCGACACTGGGAGTCGATTCCTGACCTGAAGTCGATTCCGACACTAGGGCTAGTGAGAGTCGAGGAATCGACTCTTTTGGAGTCGACTCCCCATCTCTAGATACAAATATGGCCATAAAAAAGCACATGTGATATTTCAACAGATGTAGTACAAGCCAGATCCCATCGTTTCCAGGACATGGATTTCACAGTTATTGACACCTGCTTAATGTTTTGTACCAACAGGTCCTGAATATTCAATCAGCAGCTCCACCAATATGGAGCTTTATGGTAGAGTGTGACACTTTATTAGCATGCTAGCGCCAGCGCTAACTCCACTTTGAGATCCTCATTCCAAACTTTTTTTTCCCAATAGATTTTGTCATATTCCAGGTAACGGATTACAGTTTGGCATTTTATTATGCTAAAGATACTGATAAAAGACAACTACAACTTTTGGTTTATTGTTCTTCTTTGGATACTCTTTACCTTTGGGATCTCTTCTAGCTACAGGCTACGGAGTAAAGCCAGTCAACTCAACCACTATCTCCTCCTTTTTCCTTTTCTTTCTAGTTCATGTGTAGGCAGATAAATGTGAGTATCATTCATTTTTTTGTTCTTTCCCACTAGATATAGGCGAGAACCCTGAAGAAATCACCAGATTTATTGAAGGTAAGATTCTGATATTAGTTATTTTATGTCATGCTAAATCATCCCGACATGGTTGACATTTATTTCTTTTGCTAATTCGTTTCCAGGGGGGAGAGTGCCTTCAAGAAGACCAGGTAGGTTTTATGCTAGGCAATATGCTTTTAAAGTGGTAAACTTGTGGTAACCCCTTTTTTATTTGTATATTTTGTAGCAGTACCCCGGAGGAGAACCTAAATCAAGACCAGCCGCTGTGAACACAAGTAGAAAACAAGACCTGAAGAGTATAGCATATACTTCCTTCATTTACTTGCGCAATGGTCCAGAACCTACTAGGTTGGAGTTGAGTTAAAAGCATAAGAAAAGCAAATTTTCTTTTTGATCTTCATCGATTTTGATCATTCCTGTTGCCGCAGAGATTTTGTTAAGGTACATTTGATTCAAACAGGAATATGAAATTCCCCATACGTATGTAAATATTTCAAGCGTTCTCTCTTTTTGATGTAAAATGTGGTTTGACATGATAATCTGATGAATTAGTGTTAAAACGATTCAGAAATATTTGTTCAACCATGCATCATGCATGGAGTCCTGGTACACTTAAGGCATCCCAACAACAAAAAAAAATGTTCATATGTAATACACAGTGTAGGGAAGAGCTGCCTTACACCAGTAATATGAATTTATTTTTCTGGGGTTTACCGTTGCATGGACAATGATTTTATGGTGCTCATGTTTAGATGGTGTAAAATCTAAAATAAAGATGTTGCATTGTTTTGTTATTAAATCTCAAATGTTTTTATTTCTGGTGGGATAAAGGTTAAATGTTCTTCTTTAGTGTTTTGTGTGTGTATGTAAGTGTGTCCATTTGCATAAACCATGCGCAAATGTACCGAACAATGCATGCTTTGAAAACTCAAAGCTTTATCTCAAACTGAATTTTCATGTTTCCAGTCCAAATTTAATTCAACAGAAACAGTTTTTGGCTCCTTTGCATTTATTTTTCAATTTCCATAATAAACTCAACTTTTAGACATGTAATTGTGTGGGTCTTTGAATTTACACAACGTTAACTTAACTATTATTATTTTTTAAATAAAAAAAAAAGCTACTTTATAGCAATATTGAAGCACTATATTTGCCAGGTACTATGACTTATAAAATATTTTATAAAAATATTTATAATGCAAAATATTTATAATGCAAAAATATCGCACAAATGTAGCATGCAGGCTAAAATACTGTAAAAGCTGTGTTTATGAAATATAAAAATTAATATTTTAGCACCGTCAGGATAGGTTTTTAAGTATGTCAAGTCCATACACCCATCTGAAATCACTTGATTAATGCATGACTTCACAGAGAGTGGGATGTTTTTGCCTCCCTAAAGGTACAAATTCACACTATTTGTGTGAGTTCAGTGTAATGTGGAATGAGACTAGGCACACCTATATTACAGAATTTTTACATAACTTCTATGTTTTAGCATGTCACGCACTGACATTTTGTGTCAATATGGAATTTAGCATACGTTACCTAAAGAAAATCCTACAAAAGAAACACTGCATGAGCTTTCCAGCTAAATTTCCTGCTTGATGCAAATTGAAACATTTGTAAAACATTCAATTACTATTATTTTGCTACTGTAAAAAATGCTGCCTGCATAAATTCTGATTACAAAAACGTAATGCACATTTTATATAAGGATAGTGTTTTTACTTGTAATAAATATTGCTACAATTTTTACTGCATAATAATATATATATTTTTAGCCTGGGCCAGATAAATGATCACAGTCGATGCATATATAAACTAAATGCATGTAAATGTAAACAGCCAACCCAACTAAGAATGCAAGGAGCTGGAAACATTTTTCAGAAGACAAGACTGGACTTGCTGCTATTCATTTGCACACAGAGGTGGAGGTCAAAGCGGGACATTTCGGATGGGGGCTAGTGGCGACATGTATCCCACTATGGTGCAGCTGGTTCATTTGAGCTGCTTCCAAGAACTATACAGTCAGATTCCAGAATGATCTTTCTCTTTGAGTCACTTCATATGATCTCAATCTAGTTAGCAGAAGAACAAAATGTGTGATCATGTCTTGATCTTTTGTTATTTTGTATACATCCAAATGCTCAGGTAATATCTTTAATTTGCAGTTATGTTGGAGCCCAACCCTCAATAGCTTGTTCTAGCAAGAGGGGCAATGCAAAGAACCGGAAACTGGGAAAGGGTTGGTTGCACGACACATGCTGGTGGGTTGCAACTCATACACCTCACACCTTCTCGAACAATCTGTCAAGTCAATTTGAAATGACTTGTTTGAGGGGAAAAATGGCTCTTTGAAGTTACGTAAGGATTGGATATGAATATACAGAAATGTCAAAATAAACTGCGAGCATGTTCTTGCAAATAAAAAATATTTCAAGAGTTCACCGTTTACTCACCCTGGTTTTGTTCAATTGTATATGCATGTGAGATATTTTCTTTAAAAATCTGCAACATTGACAGACTTAAACAGATTTAGCTTTGCCTAAAGGGTCAAAGGTCACTACCCAGTCCCAGACATTACATCCCAAGACAACAGGCACTTAACAAATGGCCCAGGAAGGAAAGTTATAACCTTTGCTGTAAAAATATGAGCGCAACTGCCAACTTTTTCTTCCAAACATTGCTATTATGTGACATGTCTGAAATTTAAAGTTACAATAAAAAGGAAGAACCATTGCCGGATTTTATTTATAACCACATTGTTTTTAAAAGATATAGTTAAAATACCATGCTGTCGAGAATCCTGGCACTGGGTGGATATGCATGCACTCCCTACATCGCAGGTTTTTATTAGTGGTTGAAATGGAATGCTTTATTGCTAATGTTACAACATTATACTTGATTTTCTTGCTCTCTTCCCTCTTCTTCTCTTTTCAATTCTTTAATAGAGTGGTTGAATGGATCTTCATTATAGTGGAAAGAACTGTTTAAAACTGATGAATATAGAACCAACAATGATTTCGGGAAAAAAAATGTTTTTGTAGGCTACTATTTGTACTTTAATATTTAAAATAACACATAAATGATCCAAACTAATAGGTTAATAATAATAAAACTATATTTGTTTGGTTTTGGGCAAAATGTCTCTTGCATTTTAACCCTTATATGTTAAAGTAATAACGTTAAGTATTTTTAATATTTTACAATATTTTTTTAAATGCACTGCCAATTTTTTCTGCACATTATACCTTAGATATCATTGTTAATATGCTGATTTTGTGCTCAGAAATATATATCTTTAAAAAAATATAGAAAGCTAAAAAACAGCATTTATTTAAAATATCTTGTGTATTATGTCAGTTTTGATCAATTTAATGCCTTACAGTATATTTATCTGTCTTTATGTACTGTATATTTCCATTTGTACTAAAAAAATCTAAAGATATTATTGTTTAAAGAAAAAGATCATCCAAAAAAGAAAACTTTGCCATCATTTACTCACACTCGAGTATTTCCAAACCTGTATGAATGTCTTTGTTTTAACGTTTTTTTCCCCAAAAACAGCCTTGCGAACTTTCTTCAAAATGTCTTCCTTTGTGTTCAGCAGGACAAAGAAATGAACTATTCCTTTAAGGAACTTTAAAACCAAGGCTTTTTGTGGCTCAACTATTATTGTAACACATTTATCTTGTTTATCTCATGACCCTAAGTATGTTATGTTTTGTGAAACCACATCCTGCATTTTGTTTCACATTAGTTCCTGTAAGTAATTCAGTTTTGAACTGTAGCAGCTCCATATGATAAGGCATAAACAACACAACTCTATCACACCGTCCTTTAAATAAAACCAGTTAGTTTGGATGTTACAACATGGAGCACATTTTTAGGTTATCAAAACATTTTTAGTGCTTACTTGAAACTGTTTATTCCAATGAATACAACTTCTGTCTCTGCAAACAGATGTGTGTGTGTTTCTACACACATAATGAAAAATCTACTCTATTCTTATTATTCCAATACTGAAGTTAGGCAGTTAATCACAGTTTCAATTAGCTGCATCATTTGTATAGTGATAATGGAGCTTAACAGTTACATAACCGGGTTTGACTACATGCCAAAAAAAAAAAATACTTACAGTAAGTTATGAAATTGGAGCACAATAATTCCATAAATCAACTAATATTTTATTATATCAAAGCTGACATGGAGTGTAAACATAAAAACAAAATATATCAGGACACACAAAGCCATCTGTCCCATGGAAGCCTTCAGAAAAGAGATTGAGAGCAGCTGTGAGGAGGTATTTTGGCATTATTAATCACATGCTGGAGAATACAAATACTTGTAGCAAAGCAAATACTTTGGGGGGGGATCTTGAACTCATGAAAGACTTCATCCAAAGGTTTATCAGTCACCACTTTCAGCCATTTTGAGTTGTTTTTGCGTTCTTCTGTTGGTTTCTTTCCATCATGAACTATCTTTCTTTTCACAGGCTCTTTAGCTGACACAGGATGACCATCTAGCGTGAGGAACGACTGAGCTCTCCATCCTCGTCCTGGAAGGTCCAAACTATGAATTTCTTAGCACATAATAAGATAATGATTGTGTGTACAGCGCCGTCTGAATCTGCATTCCGATACATAGCAGTTGGATCCATGCACACTAGGATTTTTCCAAGAAAAGTAATCTACTTCTATAAATGCATCCAGAGTGGATGAGTTTTTGGATTTGCAGATGTTATTGTCTCTTCAATGTAAAAAAAAAATGTCTGTAAAAAATTTATGGTGAAAAACCAGCAGCTGTGGTTGCCAGAATTAGGCCCGCTAAAAATTACGATAACAACGTTCAAGGTTTTACGGTTTTAAGTCAAATTTACAGTTAAATACCGTAATTTCCTCAACTGATATACTGTTAATATACCAACTACTTAAATCTGTTTTGTAACACTGAAATGCACTGATAAGCACCAAATGCAGGTGATGATGGGAAAGTCACATGATGAACCAAAGCCCATCACAATTAGCTTTAAATGATAACATATATACAGAAGGTGCTCAGTGTCATTCACACAAACACTCATTAAACCAAAATATGCAATAAATTTTTATTTAACAACATAACATGTAACATACAACCGTAATAAATATAACTGATAAGAAAAAACTAAGAGGAAACATTGTTATTTTAAAAAAAACATCACATTCAAACTAAATTTAAAATGCAATGCAGGGAATTCTGAGAATGTCAATTTATGTTTTTTCCTTGTAAATTTGACAGGAATTTACCATTAATCATTAAACCTTAACATAACATTTTTACAGTAGCATTTTTAATTTTTTACTGTTAAAATAACTGTAAATTTTTACAGTGTTGTTTTTGTCGGAAATCACACATTAGTCTTTGTAACCTACTAAAGCCACATAACATGCTGCCTTTTTAGCCTAGTTAGTTTAGCCTAGTTAATGCAAAATCTTCATTACAATCCTCTTCTGAGTTGTTTATCTTCTCAATGAAAGACCATTTGACTTTTGCATAGAGCTTTGAGTTGAGAGGCCATAAAATGTCAAATAACCAGGTTTCCAGATGCTGTAAGTTTCCAGTCAATGCTAATGGATTCTGCATGTACATAATAGCCAAAACATGGCATAGCATTATACATTAGTCCAAATGGCGAGTAATTTGATATTTATTGAAGAATGGCAGTTGGTTGGCACTTTGTTTGTATCTGAATGCTGTCCAAAAAAACACAGATGTCACACAATCTGAAAGTTTGTCAACGTTTAGAGACTGAAACATGCCAAAGTATGTTTTTTCAGGATGTTAGAAAAAAAACGGAACCCCTAAAAATACATAAACCACTTGTATTGAACAAAGAGAATACGTCTAAGAAAGAAGAAATGCTATGTATAAAGATTTGTAAAGTATATGCTGGGAAACATATTTTAACAGTGATATGTTTTTTTAACAGCTGTAGTCTTGGATCCGCTCTAGCAAAGTGTGTCAGAAAAACTCATTTGCAGGGTATCCTGAGGAGGCACAAGATGTTTATGGCTGGATCTGGCCAAAATATACAGGCAAGAGTTCTAAACTCTAAGTATAATTGACATTACACAGAAATGAAGCACATTTCCCCTCATGAACTGTGGTTAGGAGGCTATTCTTCCACAATAAACTTGCATGAAAACATTTAAGGACAAACTGCGGACAGTTACAAGCAGCAATGAGATTTTAAAGGACTTTGGTTAAGTACTCTATATAGCATAACTATTTTCTCTTTTTTTTAAGAGATAAGCAGCCTTACAGTATTTTCTGTAGAAATAGTTTTGGTAACCTATTAGAATGGGCCTGCTGTGAAATTCTTCTTTAGTACATAGTAGAGTTCAGAGTGTCACGTTATGATGTAAGTGTAGCTGTGACACCGGAGAATGGTCTTTTCCAAAGAAAGTCAACCACACACATGGTTTGTATGAAAAACACATTTCCTGTGTTCTCTTTTAAATACGGCCACGTGTCACCAAGGGATAAAAAAGTTATTATTTTCAGTGTGGTCTGCATGGACAGAGGCATGCATCGCAATATTATATAACATGCTTCTTTCCAATTGTTCTATGATTTTAGCAGTACATATTTTGTACAACTTCTGATCTGATATAAATATATAAAGATCAGAAGTGAAGATTTCCTTTGAAAATTATGCATTCAAACTGCAGTTGCTAACATGATTAAAAAACATGGTGTTTGAAAATTAAACATCCATACATTCTTTACATTCAGTAACCACTAAAACGTTTTTAAAACAGACATTTTGAATGTTTAGAGAATAAAATTTTTTTCACAATTCACTGGGAATATTATATTCTTGGAATATATTTTTACACTGGGAAAAATGTACGGTACAGTCAAGTATGCCGCACGAGTCTTGAAGTGATAGCATCTTGATCGCCCCCAGGTGACTGGCTGCAGTATAGGTCATATGCCCTATGACCTACGAGACAAACTAAAAAATCAAATTACACTTCAAGTATATATTTTTAAAAGATGGGTTTTCGTCATTTTAAGTATTTGCTGATGTATGTCCAAGTGTTCGTTTTTCTAACTTTGCTTTATACTAGTTATTTGATGCTATAAAAACGGGGTGTATCATAATTGTGAGATTGCGATTGGGTCTGCGAGAGTTTGGACTAAATTTGGATCAAATTTGGACTTTGATTCCGCAGCTCCACCTCAAGATCTTTACTAAGCAGACTCCGGCTCCAAATGACGTCATTTTCACAAAATGTCAGCGGCCATACTGAGAATGTTTTGGCTGCACTTTTATAGTGGAAGGAAGTGGCGCCGATCTTTTTTTTTACAATCTATACAGTCAGCAGCTCAAAATCAATCCGTCAGCATTTCTGACAAGATAAATATATCCCATGTCCACTATATAATACAATAAACACAATAAAGATGCATTAAATCATTTTATTTTTCAAACGACTATTCATATTTGCGTAATCTCATATTTTTGATGTATTTGCTATCTGAAGGGCCTGTATGGGTGTAGCCTGCTGCATGCGATGTACTTGTTAAATAATGCTGTAACCTGGAGGACATTCACCTGCCACCTGCCAGAACACATTTACAACAGCATAACTAGCCTGTAATCCACTGCCAGTATTTACAAACTGATCACAAGCAGAACCGAAAGGGAAGGAAATATAAATAGGCTCCTCTGTGTCCTGCGCCGTTGGTATTTGGGCAACTACATCAAAACATATGATGTATTATACTGATACATTCTTGGAAGAAATCATTTTGATCAGTTCCTGATGGATATTTGCCATTGCATTACATAAATTATACTATGATTGATTTCAGTCTGCATAATCAGTCACTGGCTTCATTTCATCAAAATCAGGTATTAATTAGCATAGTCCTCATTAAATGTAGTTTATTTATTATACATTTGATAATTTATTTTCTTGTTTGTTTGACTTGTCATAAATTAATGCTGGTTGGTAAATCAGCACATTCGTGGAGGCTCAAAAATGTTTGATATAATATCCTTAATAATATTACACAGTGTGCTAATATGTTAATAATTACTCAAAGCTTGCCAAGTCATTGATAGATATCTCCCAAATGAAATGTTAATCACAATTTGTTTTAAATGTGCAAAATAAATAATTTTGCTGGGTGAACCACAAATTTATTCTGCACTGAAAGGAAAGTTGTGCCTTTAATTGATGCAGTATGTTAAAAAAAACTAAGGGTGAAGGTCATACTTCCACCAAATTGGAGCCAGATATAGATCGCTTTTACAATCTTCCCAAAGATGGTTTTGTAGTATGTAGTACTCAGTGATTTTTATTTTTTTAGTGATAAAGTTTAAAGAAACAGGGTCTTAAGAACTCAAATCCTAAATCAGGACAATTTCCACACAAATCACCCCAAATATCCAGATAAAATGTCAGACTAAACCACTTTTAGGTTCTTAATAGATCACTTAAAACACAAATCTGCAGAAATAAGAGCATTTGATTAATTAAGTCGACATACTCAGACTACTGCATCACCTGGTGTACTTTCTATTACAGCCCGTTATTGTCCAGCAGCCTGCACTGTCACAACACATGTTTAGATTTTCATATGCAATAAATACACTTATGCAAACAATTCCTCAAACATACATTAGCCTAACAATCAGTAAATTAAAATTTTCAATTATTTAATATATATTGAACGTGTCATATATTGCAGTATTCTAAAACAATAAATTGAATAATACATAAGGAATTGCCAATTGTCGTGCAGTATAGAAAACAATATGTGACAAAATATTCACTTATACATCATCATGCATCTAATTTTGTCTTCACTGCTATATGTTTCAATATATTGTCATACATGGCTGTGTTTATGTGTTTATGTCTGAGCACTAGTTGCACATAAAGGTATTTTTTTTTATTAAATATTTGCTATATTTCCCAGAATAGGTATAATGCTGAAAAAAATTTTAACACATTAAAACTGATGCATTAAGGGCAATTTTTATCATGTCAACTTAACTTATGTTCAATAAATACATTTCTTTAATGAGATAAAGTTGCCAGTCAAATGTTTACATGTGCCATCCCATCCAGCTGTGCTGGATTTACCATTTTGTCATGAGATTCATTACTTAGGTTGAAGGATGGAGCCTGTCAGAGAGCTAGAGCAGATGTCACAGACACTTGGCCCTCTCTGCTAATCTCTTGTCCTCCTCATTTTTCAAGATTGTGTGCATATGTTAGGAAAAGAAAGTGGAAGGATCCCCTGAAGGTCAGCTACTGGGAAAGGGCTTCCTTCGCCAAATTCTAATGTCTTTTCCGCATGTCAAGGAGATGAATTAATTCTTAGGACTCCGCTGTTCAGCAGGACATTAGCCAGATGCTGACGAGTATCACCACACACACTTATAACGCTGATCTCGCATGGTACCTCATTTTTTCACACTGAATGATGGCAGTGTTTTGACATCCACAGAGACAGTGGTCACATTTATTAACTGGATGATTCTGACATGACAACACTAAATCCAGAGATCAGTAAAAAGTTTTTGTCTGAGCATCGTATTTGAGGCAGTGTTCACAAACACTGTCTGAGACCCAGCTGTGCAGCCCAACATTTTTTATTATTTTATAGCAATAAAAAAATAAACTGAACTACAGTAAGTGAGTTAGCATAGCAGTCAAGAGATAAAATACACAAGGGATTTTATTTTAGTGGTTTTAATTCATTTTGTTCGGTAAACCCTTACATATTGTAAGTTAAGCCTATAGTCCAGAGATAAAATACAACTATTATTATTATTAATTGAATTTTATAAATGTAAAAAACACCTATTTTAATTAAATGTTAATGAATATTAGTTAAGCATAAAAGCACAGATTTTACTTCATTTAAAATAAAATATATTATAAGTTAATCAGTTTAATTTAATTTTTATTAAAACTTTAATTTAATTCAATCTAATTTAATGATTTTTTTTACATTAGTTAAGCCTAAATAATAATTTTATATTATATATTTTATATTTTATATTATTTATTTTATTTTATTTTACACAACATTTTTATAGTCACATTTAGAAGAAATCACAAAAAAAATCAAAAATCAATTCACTCTATAGCCTTTAAATAATGATTACAAGCATTAAAGTGTTAAAATACATTCAGAACAACATGTTGAGGTCCTGTGTTATTTTAATGCGTTGGTGTCTCTACAGTATATGTTAAGGCACTGAATCTGAAAAGGCTTAGCTCTTTTGAATAAAACAGTAATTCAGCATCCTCCAAGGATTTTAAGAGAACATTCAAGAGGTGGCTATATGGGCTGAATAGATTTTGGCATTAAAATATAGGCAGGCAGAGACTAAAATCCCATCCAAAGTCACACACACAGACAAATTGTATCAAGCTGAAAACTCAAACTGAAAAGACTATTATTCAATCAAGTTACTCAAATACTCTTTTAAGTGCAGATTTGTTGTTTTAATTTTACAATCCAATTGTGGTTGTAATCATAGCTGCTTGAAAGATGTTGGAACGACTCGTTAGGGTTAGCATGACATCTTTTACCAGTCATTTGCCAATATTAGTGTCTTAAACACCTTGTTTTGAACTCCTCCCCGTCGCTGGTTGTGGTTTGGTGTTGTGAGCACAGTTGAGCCACGTAGATGGGGATCCCTGTGTTTCTTGAGGCCAGGTTTCCACTACAGCATATGTGTCATGCGCTTGAAGGCCAGCTGCTTGCAAAAACACACTGCTCTTCCAAGTCTTTGTCCCTCCTCTGATCCAAGTCAACAGCAACTGCTTGGAGAACAAAACAAGCATTTCTTAAATGTAGTACATATACACAGCTCTTGAATAAATTAATTGTTCTAATAATCAAAGGCTGAAGGAAAACTTATATAACTAAAACATACTAAAACAGACTGGATGATAAACCTAATTCATTTTCCGTCCGGAAAAAGGAACAGAATTGACAAAACAGATGTCTTTTCTAAAGCACTCCATAAGTTTCAGAATGATATGATCTGACTGTTTGTGAAAGTATGAAATTTGTTTGAAGCACAACAACCACAATGAGATTCCCACGATCTCTGTGTGTTCTGTCTTTGTTTTTTACGACATGTCCACCTTTGGCCTTATTTGGTTGTTCCTGCACTTGTTATGTGATTTCCACATATGTCGTATGTGATCTCAGTAAATAAAGAAGAGTTCTTTGTTTAACCTCCTGCGTTTTTATTGCTTCCTGGGCAAACAGTAACAGAAGACTGGGCCCACAACAGCTATGGAGTTTGTCACTCGCCTCCTCTCTCTCTGCCGTAAGGATATCCCAGTTTTGTCCACAATCCCGCCGACAGTCATATGGGAAACCCGAAAGGACCATACGACCAGGAGAGCCATTCCAGAGTCCTATTACAGAGTTACGGCCAGGACAGCTGTTCCAGTTCCCCACGAATTCTTTTCCGCAGTCACGGCCAGGAGTGCCGTTCCCGAGTCACGGACAGGAGAGCCGTTGATAGCCATGGCCGTGGTAGGGGTGGGTGGGATAGGGGCTTGGACATGGCCTCCTGTGGCTCCTGGTCCACCATGGCCTCCAGAGACATCTGATCTGCCTGATCCTGAGGCTCCTGATCCCCCATGGCCTTCTGTGACTCCTGATCCACCCTGGAAGGAGTCCATGATGCTGCTCCTTCCTGCATCCAGGGTGCCTTCCCTCCCCTGTTGTTGTGTGTTACGGCGCGAGGACGCACTTTCTTTAAGGGGAGCGTGTTGTCACAATCTCTGTGTGTTCTGTCTTGGTTTTTCCCCACATATCCGCCTTTGCCCATATTTGGTGTTTCCTGCACTTGTAATGTGATTTCCAGTCATCTCAGTAAATAAAGAAAAGTTATATGTTTAACCACCTGCGTTTCTATTGCTCCCTGGGAAAACCGTAACAGAAATCACTTTACTATTTTTAATAAAATATGCAGTGACTGTTCAGTAGTAAAAGTACATAAATATAAAAAATATTATTATTATGTAGCTATGTAACTATGTCAAATTTAATAGTAGAGCATGAGCTTGTGTCACATGTGAGTTGTTGTGGAAACTGGTTTGAGTCTGGCTTGGATCATACTGATCCCATTCCTTATCTCCCTCAAGTTTTCTGTCATCCTCCTTCTGAGAACACTAAAAAAAAACATAAATGTACAGTATTTAAGAAATATCACAAAAACAAGGGCATGATATGATAGCAGCTGGTGTCTCAGACCAACAGCAGTGATGTAAGCCTGATTATACAACAGCTTAATAAATAGTTGCCATTTACTTGCCACTGCACATGAATAAAAATAATAATAAAATTTTTTATTTTTAGATAATAGATGAATGACACTGCTGTACTAGCACTATAAACTGATTGTAAGCCTAAATTTCACAAAAAAAAAAAACATTAAACTGGTTCTTTAAATCTGATTGGTTAATCACAATGTTGTTTCAGGGTCAACACAGATGTTGATCCAGGAACATGTCGCGCTCAGTAAAATCAGGTTCTGCTTCTCAATCATACTTGTTTGTTCCTGAATAAACCCTTTTGAGTCAATTTGAATGAAATGGTCGAATAAACTGAATCATAAAGACAATCATTTGTCGCAACTGTTTGGCAGCACAGTGTATATTCTAAAAAGAGTCACTATATATACATATTCATAAACGCTAATGCCCTGGGCTGCATTTCTCAAAAACATCATAAGCAAATATCTCTATTACAAAGGCAAAAAACTCTCAAGAAAATAAAAATTCCAAAATGTTCTTTTTTTTAATTATTATTTTTATAATTACAGCAATTTCATAAAAAACTTACTTTGAGAACAGTGCAATACGTGCACTGCTTTGGGTGGTTTATAGAGGTACAGATTTATTATGATATGGCTATGACAAGATGTTATTATGTCCATGCAATTTAAAAAACTTACTGTTTCTTTTGTCTTTGCATAAAGTGCAGGTTTAGGCTTAAGGTTGTGTATGGCAAAATGGTAAAATACTGTTTGTATCGTATAAAAACCATCACAGATATGGAGAGTCCCCATAAACCACCAATACCAATGTGTGCATGTGCATGTAAATCATTTTAAAATTCAAAAGAACTTTTTCCACCATAAAGAATTTATTTGGAATGGAAAGGTTCCATGTATGTTAAATGGTTTTCATAGAAACATCAATGTCAATAAAGAAGGTTTATTTTTAAGAGTGAATTATGGTCTCTACTAGACACTGTTATTTCAATTGCACAGCCTGTATGCCAGCGCCTTGTTATACTGCATGCTGATTTGTTAAAGAAAATGTTGGCACAGGTTTTTAAAACAAGCTTGCATTGGCCCAGCAGCCTCTGTGGCAAAAGATTACATTACCCATTCAATTTTTCAGTCAAGGAACAAATCCCAAGATGAAAAGTTTTGAAACTTAAGATCACATTAAAGGTAAACTTAACACCTTGAGTTTACAAAATGCTAATTTGATCATCCTTTTTTCATAGGATAGCTAGAAAGCAGATAATAGGAACTTGCTCAGTAAATTTAAAAATTCTAGATAAATGTGTGGATTTTACGGAAGCCATATGTGCTACCTTCAGATTGATTTTATTATGAGACATTTTTTTTGCAGGTCTAAAATATCAGTAAATTCTCTTATATTTCTCTAATTTGTGAATACTGACGTAATGGAGAAATCATTCTTCACAACACAGGCGACAGGCGAAAAAAAGACAGAAATGACCATGGCAATTTTCTGAATTTACTAATCTGTGAGCATTTAAAGGAGCAGTTAGTTCCCCGCAAATTAGCATTATGTCATATTTTACATTCTTTCATGACATTCCAAACTTGTATGACTATATTTGGGGGTTTGTGGGGGACTGGGCCTGTCAAACTATAAAATGACAGGAAAACGTAGCTTTGACAGTAGCTTTGTGTGACAAATTTTTCAGAATGTATCCTTTTATACTTCCCAGTAAGTTAGAATTTGTTAATGTTTGGAATGGCACGAGGGAGAGTAATTGATAACAGATTCTTCATTTGTCTTCTTAAAGTAAGTTTGCAGTCAGCTGACTGCGATTGAACAGATGATAGACAGATCATCAGCAGTCACTTAACTTTTGTTTAAAGTTTGAGACGAAGAGAATGTAAAGAAACCACCTTTATATTTTCAAAAGAGCTAGGGCTGAACATTTGACCTCGTCAGTGAATATTTAAAAAATGTCAAGTGAGCCAGTGAGTCAGTGGGGCTACATTTAAACTTCCATATTTGTACAGTACATATAACCCGATCGAATTATTCAGCACTTGATTTGACTTTCTGTCTTTTACTTAAAACAACAAACCAATGGAAGACAAAAAACCTTTCCAAAATGTGTTTGGTTTGCTGCCTTAGCAATGAGTCAGCTTTCATTTAATAACCGAGATGTAGTGAGGTGTATGTATGAGTGTGAGACTGTGAGGTATGTCTGGGTAGAATTAGTCAGGGCTTTGGTGGTGCTTTGGTAGCATCTGCTGGCCTGATGTGCGGTATAATGGCAACAGTCTCTATGGCTAATGCATTCGCTCCTTATTAACTTAGAGCTTTAGCTTCAATCAAATTTAATACTGCGATCCCATTTTACCCCATTTTTTCTGTCTACCACAGAAGTCATGATCAGTTGTCTCTGTGTCTACTAAACAAATCATGATCCATGTAATGGCTCCACAACAGACAAATATCTTCAGCTTTCTCTGGAATCTGAATGCATAAAGATAACCAATGCCTCTAGAGAGGTATTATGGAAATTGCAAAGACAGGTCTGTGGAGGCAATGTTCCATGTGCGCCAGTTTGACATGGCCATCCAGAAAAAACTTGTCTCACAACAGATCATTTATATTTGAACAGATCTAAAAGGAATAGGAACAGTTGGAAATAATTAAATGACTCTATAGTTCTGCTATTTGGTTAGAGATTTTTATAATATTAAATTAACTTAAAGAGATTTAAAATTTTTTAAATCATGTTATTAATTACTCCCCCTCATTTCATTCCAAACCTTCCAAAAAAAGACCTTTGGAGCACAAATTTATGCATTTTGTATTTTGATGAATTCCAAGAGCTTTCTGAACATGCATACTGTAGACAGCAACACAAATGAAACCTTCAAGGCCCAGAAGTTAAGACATTGTTAAAGTATTCTATACACACTCACACACACACACAACACACATGAAAAGAACCTATATAAACATATATGTTTTAATATAGGATTTGATATAGGTTTTTAATATATGTGACACATATAAAACTGGCCGTTTTCCTATATTATACGTACAAATATGCACATATATGTTCACCTATATGTTTACCTATAAATTATTAAAATATGCGTACATATATGTGACATATAAAAAATTGGCCATTTTCCTATATTTTATGCACATATATATTCATAAAATTATTAAAATATGTAAAAATAACTTTTAACCCATCCAACTGCTCAAGGGTCTCACCTCAGTCATGTTATTGAAGGTGGAGAGAGAGCTGCTTATTCATTTCCATCACCTGCCAGACCTGGGACTCGAACCCCCAACCTTTGGGTTACAATTCCAAGTCCCTATCCATTAGGCCCTCAATTTTTCCTATATGTGGCATATATACGCATACACAGTATGCAGAATATATATGATCATATATCTGCATATAGGTTTCATATATGCGCAAATATATTATCATATATCTGCATATACTGCATATAGGTTTCATATATGTGCATATATAATATCATATATCTGCATATACTGCATATATACGTGCTAATATACTGCATATAGGTTTCATATGCGCATATATCCTCATATAGATTCTTTCCATGTGGGAAATCAGTCAGACAAACTAAAATAACATTAGGACTGTACTGATAAACACACACATGTGCACAATCACACTGATCTCCTCATAACTGTTACTACCTGAACTGCTCTTTGCAATATTTGCAGTATTTGCACACTGCGTAGCTCTTGTTTACACACTTGCACGTGCACTTTGTCATCTGTTGTCTATTATTGTCTCTTTTTGTATAGAAATAGGTTTTTTAGCTCAACTTAAAAATGTTATCTTGTTATTTTTTCTTTTTTGTTGGGTTGTTGGATGTATGTAGCACCTTGGTCCTGGAGAAACGTTGTTTCGTTTCACAGTGTACTGAATGCATTGGAATGACAATAAAAGCCTACTTAAACTACACCTTGTGACATCAGTGTTTCGGCCTTTATTTGGTTCCAAAGATGAACAAAGGTTTAGAACGTGTCAGGATGAGTAATTAAAGACAGGATTTTCTTTTTTTTTTGGTTAACTAACCATTTAAAATAATTTTTGTTCATAACACTAACACTGGCTCTTGCTATTTATCTTCTGAAACTTTTATAATAATAATAATAATATAATTATATAATTATTAAAGCTGTGGCCATGTGGTTAACGCACATGTTCTGATGTGTGAACATTAGACACTCATTTCTCTTTCTCTTTTTTTTTGTGCGTGAACTAATAAAACTTTATTTTATTGTCTTTTTTTGTACCTGTCAAACCCAGTGGCAATCATAAAGACCAGTTAAATAAATCAAATGAATATCTCATTGCACACACCCTCTCATATTTCCAGTCAAAACATGCAGGGAGCCATAACACAACTACACATGTCTTTAGTAAGAGGACTCGGAGAGAAATGACAAAAAAGAGAGTCAGCTCCAAAGACCCAGCATGCTTTTTTTATTTTTTATTATTATTTTATAGCTCTAGGGTGCATCTAGGCTAAGCAATTTATTCCCAATTTTCAGTTGTTTAATTTAACATTTTACGTCAAAATCCATCCCTAATAGCAAATTTTATATAACTTGCAAATTAAGGTTATTATCATTATGGTAAAGTGACAGGCGGGTTTAGAGGGCTATGTTTTAGATTGCACCATCAAATTAAACATCATTATCTCAGCACATTACTGCTACTCATCTTGTAGGCCAGAAAACCTTGCCACTGCATGCTCCAGGTATGCAATGCAACCACTGAAGGTGTTAGACACTGTTATTTGTGCTATATTGTCTTTACAAATGTGATAAATGCGCTCCCCTGTTTACTTTAAGTGAGTCATTCACATTTATTAAACATTTTCCATCCAGAAGTACATTTCTGGGGAAAAAATTCATGAAATAGAACATTCAGTTCTTCTCTTGAACACTATGCAGACACAAATAGGCTATTCGTTATTAGCACATAGTGTTTGATATTAAGATCTTAAGCCATATCACATCAGTTCGTACATCATAGGAAAAAATGCATGATTCATAAGACATTTGTTCAAGATATTCACAATAAATATATTATTAGATACTGCAATGCGTTATGTGGATGCTTTTCAATAGCGCCCCCTAATGTTGAGGCTGTTCCAAAAATTGCCAGAATGTTTGGTTAATTCATGAAGTACTGTAGTTAGTAAGCTTAAGTCTTTGAACAAATCTTCTGAGTCTATTTCTATTCATTTTAATGTAAAACAGGGCTTTGATCTAAGACATTTTCCAGTTTCTGATACCCTTTTACAAGTTTTACCCTAAATTTCTACCTGCCGTGGTTTCAATAAAGAAACATATTTTTGAAGACGTAGTTGCCTTGTTTTACCTCTCTGCTGAATGTCAGTGTCTTGTCAGTTTCTTGGACGAGGAAGAGAGACGACATATCCAACACAGCAATTAATCACTCCCAGAGATATCTTTACAAGAATTAGTTCTCCCTTACACAACATTCCGGGGTCCTGCAGCAACTCCACTAGTTCTGCCTCTAGGTAAGAAACATCCATCATATACGAAAATAAATGCAGTTAAAGTCTTATCATATTCAATATTTTACTTATTTACCAGTTTGGCTCACTCAAACATAGCCTAATAATAACACCTACATAAAAAAGATCATAAACTAATCATTATACATCAACTAAGATCTTCCCATAATTTTTAAAAAACTTTATTTTTTTTATTTAACAATAATAATAATAATTACTTCCCTCCATAAACATTAAACATTTATTTATATATACCAGGATTTTTTTTTTTTCAATCAAAATTTTTCATCAATAATACATGTAGTTGTAAACCAATTTCAAGAGTAAGCGCGGTCGAAATGCAATCCAGCTGCCAACGATCAGCTAACCATTACCACCTCCATAGTTATTTAGGCCACCAATCCCACTATAAATAAACCAGTTTCCTACCCTTCAGTATCTCGCTTTACATCCCCTCCAGCTCCCCTTCTCCCCCGTTCGCTTCTTCAGGGAGCTCCGCCCTATAGCTAGGGTTAACGTTACCAGGGCTCGAGGTTCACCGAACCCCCGGCTCGCCCCCGACAGCACGCCAAACTCGCTTTTATATCATATTATTATTATTATTATTGAGGAAGCGCAAACTCTTGAAATAACTGTATAATGTGCCAGAATTAGTCAAAAGGTTATTTTACATCTGCAGTCCCTGGACTGAAGGTAAAATTTTCACTTTAAACATATACAGTACATTGATACATATACATAATACATGCATACTCCAATACAAATTAAGATTACACTATACATAATACACAAAGTTCTATTCAACTACAATAAATATTGGTTGGAGTTAATGAAGTGTTGCTGAGACTAGTCCCAGAATTTATGGTTAGTATATGGTACATATGGTCTGCATTTGGTCCAGATCACATGCAAACCACTGCGTGCAAATCTGTGTAAATATCCTATAAAACCTCCAGCAGCGTTTTGTAAATAGGACTTCAGGGGTCAAACAGACCTCCGGAGTCCACATAGAGCTCGATGTAAAACACCACAACTCCTGTTAGCTAGTGATATCATCCAAACAACATAATGTGACGTGCCAGTGAACATACTGTATAATAGGTTCACAACAGTTGATCATTCTAAAATTTATATTAATGCACAGCTTAATTCATATAATATGAATTTAACACACATCTTTCAAAAGCGTGCTTGTTTATAGTCCCTAAACTTGGATCCTTTATGCTGCTGAACTTTAAGGGCACTGTTGTGACAGTATACAAAGATTTATAGCGCAATAACTTTCTCTTTCCTCAGGGGGTTTATGTGAATTCCTGTTTTATGCATTATACATGCACTGAGATATAGTGCATCCATATGCTTTGGTTTAGTTCGACAGCGCTGTGATGTCATGCTAATAGTGATGTCATATACTTTGAAGCTATTTTAATGCACGTTTTTTTATCTCACCCTGCACATATCAATATGTACTGTGATTAATTATCACTTGTGTGAGTGTCCTTTGCGCAAACAAATATGATTTTCTGGCTTGTTCTCATGTCAGCTAAGATGTTTTGTCTGTGGGAAATACTCTATATTTTGCTGTTCAGCTGGTTGGAGGAAGGCGTTACTAATGTTAAACACAAGGCCTTTCAAATGTGAAGTAATGCATGAAGCAGATGCAGTGTTATGCACCTTGAGAGCTTCATGAGGCTGGCCAAATATCAGTCCGACTGTCTCAAAATCTCAAGTGCTCTACACTTTCCCTTCTCTCTATTTTTGGAAATACACAGAGCTTTTCTCACATTGAATTTTACATACCTCCTGCTCCAGGTGTTTTCCAGTGTACTGGTACCAACACATAACTAAACATGGACTGAACGGCCTCAAACACCGCTTTTGTTAAATGTACAGCGTCAGCGCCCTCTGTTGATCTGTTGAAACTTATAATATATTGTAACATAGGACATTTAATTGTGCAAGCTCATATTTAATTATTTTGATGGTGATCTTGACCGTTATCTAATGCTTACTTAAAAATAATCAGCAAAATCACTAGTTTAATAATAATAATTAAAATAAAAAAATAATGATTATGCACTGTAATTTTGTAATGCCTGGTTGCTTTTGTAATTTACATACAGTATATTTATTTTGAAAAAGAATAGAATAGCTCAGATATCGGCTATAACATAAAAATAATTATTGGCTTTTCAGTTACTTTTTTTTATGTTTTTTTTTTTATTTTTTCTGTGTACACCTTAATTCATCCTGAGTATGTTTCCTATTCGAAAAAAAAGGATTTAAAAAGTCTACTACGTAACTCAATTTAATTTTCTTCCTCGAAAGGTGTCTGAAATCAATCATGAACACAAAGCCTATCAATAGTGTGCAAAGAATTATCTTCATACCTAAAACTGCCAGGTATTAATTGATTAAATAAAACACAAATGTGTGCCAAAGCAAATAATACTTCTCATAGCCCGCGTTACTGCTCTTAATTAGATGAGAAAACATTTGCCAACAAAGAAAACCAGCTTTTGCTCAGGCCTATTGATTCGATTAACAATAAAGGAGAGAAAACATTTTATAGGCATTTTGAAGGCTGCAGGAAATTTCTCACTGTATAAATTAAAACCTTCTTTCAATAGCTTCATGTGCCTTTTACGAAATTTATGGTCGATAAATGTTTGAGTTAAAGCATCACATGCTAATTTAGAGGTTGGTTTATAAAAGATACGCCTGGTTTACATTGCGATTAATCACTGGTTAGCTTCAACCTGTTAACGTTTACTCTGAACATGATGACTTGCGCATGTTTTAACCTTCAACGTTGATGGGAAAAAGGGAACTAGACTAAATCTGTTCACTAAACACCTCTAACCAATCAGAAACCTAAAAAAGGAACACGTGACTAAACGCGGAAGCGCATATGTGGTGGACGAGCTGCAATCTACGCTCCAAAAACGTCTTTATTGGATCACGTAACAGACACGCACGAGTCCAGCAGCAGCTCAGCTGTCAGGGAGCTGTAGCTGTTCAATCAACAAACCCGGAATAAGGCGAAGCACACATTGAACTCCACATTTCATTTATTTATTATCCTGGTGAGTTTCTGACTGGAAATATTTTGTTAACTGCTTTGAATACAGCAGAGGTAATCAATATGAGGTTAATATGTGGTCTTTTTGAAAGTGTGTTAGCCAGTAACACTTTCATTATGTTAAAATGTTGTTTTAATACTTAATAGGACTCTTGTGTTTCAAGATTCACCAGTTACATTACCAGCTAGGTCTCTTCTTTTAGTTTGAATGTCACTTCGCAATGTTAAGCAGGTGTTTACTTTACAAATCCTCATATATGACGACAGCCTCATGATCAGTACGTCAGTGTAAGCTGGTGCAATGCTAATAGGCCGGAAAGATATGGCAGAAAAAAAAGTAATTGTGCTTAATTTCTCAGAATACGCATAATAATTGAAGACAAATACTACAGTATGTTGGTACTACGGTACTGTAATTACTACAGATGGTATTACAGTGGTACTCTATTAGATGCAATTGTATTTAAATTAATGTTTCATTAATAGAAGAGTACTTAACGTGATTTTACATAACACACTTAAGCGTTAGATTAAATGCAATCAGGTGAATTTCTTTGAACTTCTTGTTTATGTAGAACTTAAGTACATTTTTATTTGAAATTTCTTGAGTTTTTCTGTTGTCTTGGAAATATGGGCTGCTGAGTGTAGCTACTAACAATTTATGGTAAGCTAAAATGTTTTTAATGTTATTATGTAATTAAACTTGTATGTCATGTATTTAAAGAATATAGAGAACACACAAACACACATATATCATGTATCAACATTTTGGATGCGGTTAATCGCGTTAACTTTGTATTTCATTTTATTTCCTTTACTTTCCAATTACAAAAAAAAGTTAAATTGTAGAAGTGAAATGTTCAAATTTTCTGATATCATAGATATGAAGAAGTCACATTGAGTGACATTGAGGCATTTATAGCATTAAAGCACATTAAGTTGACAACATTCCTTGTTCTTTCAGTTATGGAGCAAGCAAAGCAGGATGCCTTTGATAGCGCCAGGCTGCAGGTGATCAAAGATGGGTACGAAAAGGCATTCACATGCATCAATAAAGCTCTCACAGAGGATGAAGCAGGCCACAGTGCAGAGGCTCTAAAACTGTACCGACAAGGGCGGCAGCACCTCCTCAGGGCTCTTAGTGTTCCCTCGCAGGGTATGGAGTGCGTGGGATCTTCCTGGGAATCGGCTAGACAGATGCAGCGCAAGATGCAGGAGACTCTCAACAACATTACCACTCGCTTAGCCATTCTGGAAACCGGCCCAGACCCCAGCGAAGTCTCGGATGGCAGTGCAGCTCCTCAGAAACTATACCCTGAAGTCCCGAAGGTCAAGCCGAAGAGGCCGACTCCACCACAGATGCTTTCTTCCAACACCGGGGTTGCAGGGGATTCAGGTGGGCCAGTTCCTGTGTCTCCCTCAGTGCAGCCCAATATGTTAAGCGACCAGCCTCCTGCATACACCCCTCAAGCTGCTGACGGACACCTGACCATTTCCTTTGGCACTGACTCGGGCGAACTCTCTCTGGTAGGCGATGAGTTCTACAGTAATACGTCTAATTCTGCACCTTCTTCTCAGTGTCTGGGGGAGGATGGAGAGGAACTCTTTTTCCTTCCGCAAGGGGTGCAGATCTTCTTTGTTACACCAGAGGGGCAAGTCAGTGCTCCCTCTTATCCCGGATACCTGCGTATCGTAAAGTTCACCAGTGAGCGATCAGAAAGGATTCCAAACAGGCCACCTGCCTTCCTACAGGTGAGAAATCAAAATCTGTGTTATTTAGTTATTCTTCTGCGTAAAATAGAGAATTTTCACAATAATATGTCCAGCATTTTCATATTCAACACAATATATATATATATATAATTAGTATTATTATTTCTTTTTATATATATATTATTTTTTTATTAAATTACTTATTTATTTATTTACCTTTTTGTCTATTAAGAAAATTAAGCATGTTTTAGGAACATTATTTTAAGGCATAATTTTAATTTCAATTTAACAGATTTTCGCCACAATTTTATTTATTTATTTTTAAAATTAAATTTATGACAACAATTTTTAAATAATAATAAAATATTATTATTATTATAATATTATTATTAAAATAATAATAATAAAATAATACATTTTAAATTGTTATACAATATTATTTGTTGTGCTAAATTCTATAAACCAATAAACATATGAAATAGGCTATTTACATGTTAAATAGCTTTAGTCATTAGTTGTACTAAATTTATTAAATGAAAATAAATAGAAATAAATGTAGTCATTTTAATGACATTTTTGCATAGTACAGTAATGAAAATTTAGGAAGAAAATGTGTTTTATAAATTGTTAGTTTACAGAATTATACATAAATATAAATTATCTAAATTATTAATTTACTTTTACTATACTTTTTTATAAAATTTTTCATTTATATTTTATATTTACATGAAAATTAAGCATGTTTTCTTTTAGAAATGTATATCATTTCTTTGTATTAGAACTGTATTGTTAGCACAATAAAAAAAAAAATGTTACAATGTAAAATAATGGCTCTAAAAAAAGTATAATATTATTTACACAAAATATAATCCCTTATTTGTTGGTAAAATGTGACCCAGACATGTTCTATACAAGTTTCACGAAATTCTTTCAAAGATTTATTCAGCCCGTAGAGACTGTTCATGTCGATCATTTCCAGGCATTTGAACAGAACTGTCCAAGTAGGCTTGTTTTCACGACATAGTGTCCTGTAACCAACTTTCACAACCTTTTGTCTGACTCTAAAGCGCCCTGCACTGTAGAGATGGTGTTGTCTTTAATGAGACTAACCTCATCTGTTGTTTCTTAACAGTATCATGTGAGTGTATGCCCACTGCTTACATCCAATAGGCTTTCACTGAATGATGTCATCTCAGGAAAGCCCCAGTCATAAGGTGGCCTGGTGTCAGACAATATAAATTACCTGGTTAAGCACAATATATATTTTATACTTTGAACGCCACTCTTCTCTTGTTCTGTAATAACCTGTGATAATATTATTATATTCTGGCAAATGTAAATAGACAGTAATATAATCCTCACACTATGAGATAAGACGGTTTACACTTTGAACACCACCCTGCTGTTGTTTAGGGTAACTTTTGATAACACGCCTAATGTAATTATGAAATCCTCACAATATGAGGTAATTTTATGGAATGTCTATATTGTGTGTAAATATACAGTGATAATATAAAAGGCTTGGATGACTTCTGAACCCAATCAGAGCCCAAAGACACCTACATCCTAAAATAAAGAGTGTCATCTCCTCATACGGACATTGAGGTCATATATTAGCTGTGTCATGAAGCTGAATAAAGAGCCGCCAGTTGCTGCGCTTTAGGCTTTGACTCTAATCCAATTTAATGCTAGCAGTCATGAGGACAGGATGAATGAATCCCACTGCAGAGCTGTCCGCTCTCAAAATTTTGGGAGGAAATCCATGCCTGGACTTCAAATTCTGAGCCACGGGGCAATTTCCATTTATTACTTTTTATTTGATAACATGTTAATCCATTACATATTAGCGGAAATGTTACTATCTGCAAGCTTTATCTTTTATGATTTATTCAAATGTTGGATGACAAGCTATTTAGATGCAAAGCTTTGCAATCATGCGATTTTTATTTATTTATTTAGTCTGCAATATCAGTACTGATCTCCTAAACCCAGACTGGCCATTAAAAAGCACCATTTTAAAGGAATATTCTTTAGAGTTGTGATGTTTTTCCTATTTAAAACTTTTTTGTAGATATATCGTGTTCTAAGACCGGGCGGAAAATGAAAAGTTGCGAAACACTCTGAATAGAATATACAGAATAGAATTATAAGGACATATTTATTTGAGCACATATGAGCTTTTTCATGTTAAACTTCTTTATTTTGGGTTTCAAAGCTTTTAAATGAAAACACACCAGCGCCTGGACACAATACATGTAGAAGAACATATTTCAATCATTAATTGACTGCATGTGAGCTGTTTTTTAGGCTGTTTGCTGATATTCTCGCATCACGCTCGCAGCAGCTGCTTCATCATCTGCATGTTTTACAGCCAAAACATTCCCACGTTCAAACACAATAAATATATAGGAATAAATTAATAAGGTAAATAAGTGCTTGTGAGATTTTTTTTTTTTCATCTTTGCTTCCCTCAATAAGAAACCTCTCTTAGAGGAGCACAGCCAAGATTATTTCAAAATCCATGATAGCTTGGCGAATATAATCGAAAACAGAAGTCAAAATTAAGTGAACAAGCAAAAAAATCATCTTATTTCAAACAGAAAACAAGATTATTTTGCTTATTCTATTGGCAGACTCACTTAATTTTGTGGTCTCAAATCTTTCTTGATCTAGGAAAAAAATTTGTTTATTGAATTTTTACATTTCGTTTATAGGTGTATATTTATCTATTAGGAATTTATCAAAATCAGAAATGTTATTTGTATATAAATAACATTAAAGAAATTACTTGAATTATTCAGTCATTTCTATTATAACTTCTTTAATCTGTAAAATAAGGCCTTTAAAATCACATTTTAAGGGAATAATTTATATTAATTTATACAAAATATACAGATTTTAAATATATCAAAGGATTTTCACACAAATTATTCAGTAAGATTTTTGTTATTTGATCTCTGTAATCTACTCCTACGTTTGAGGTGGGAGTATTTGTTTAAACTGATCAATATCCAGTAATAAGTATTACAGGTAAGTCCCACTCAGTAGGACATGTTCCTGAATCTCTTTGTATTGCCTGCAGATTTTGGTGGCTTGTAGCCTTAAACGACTTCTATATCAGCCAATAGATGCCTTTAGGAAACCCCACTAATTTATATTTCTAATTTCAGGTTTGTGACTGGCTTTACCCCTTGATGGCCTCTGACTCTCCAGTCCTGCTCTGCAACACGGGGGTCTACATGTTCCCTGATATGATGGCTCCCACCCCAGGCTCGTATGTAGGGGTGGTCCTTTCTTCTGAGCTTCCCCAAAAGGAACGTGAACTCTTCCAGAGCATTCTTTCTCAGCTGACTGACCTGCGTGTTCAGGTGAGCTGTCCCTGTGTCCCCTCAGGTCCCACCTCAGAAACACGGGGGTCAGCTGTGGCTTCAGAGCAGGTGTGGTGGCTCAACCTTGTCTTAACTCAAACTTTGTGTTTGTCATTGACTCAATCTCTGCAGACTGCAGCTTTGAAACAAATCCAGTATCTGACTTGCGGCCCCTATTTGGTGTTTTGAGTTTTTCTTTTTTTTCCCTTTATCACAGCAGTCTAAAATCAAGAATTTAACACTGTGGTAAAATCTTTATTTACTTGCATCATGTTCACTGATTGTAATTTAAGTTTTGCATGCTGTTCATATGCATTTGAAATATATCACTGCATATGCCTGCTTCATTAACCCTTTTTCTTCACAGATTTCAGGTGTATTTGAAAGTTTAAAGGATTTTTTTAAGGTATTAATGCATTGTAATGTCACTGAATAAAAAGTGCATTTGGGTATCAAACCAACACAACAGGTTGATTCTAGAAAGCTTTAACTTTTTTATGCTAATGTCCTTGAAACCAGTGGGAACTTTCCAAGTGACATTAGAGTGCTTAAATGTTCACCCTTAAAATGTGCCCTTATTAAAAAAATAAATAAAGCTCCAAGCACATTAATGATCAATAGCACTCTTTCAATAATCAAAATGGTAAAAAAAAAAAAAAATTTTTTACTCTAGTTTATTCAATATGTATGGTTTCACATTTGAAATCTAAAATGTAACTATATATATTAAAAAAAGAAGAAAAAAAAGCTTGTCAGAAATATATATATATATATATATATATATAATTTAATTATGAAATACTTTATTAAAATAATAATCTGATAAATTAACACTTCTTTCTACTATAGTACTAATAACTACAATAATAAAAATGATTAATATTAATTATTAATTTCATTCATAATAATGGACTGGCCCCATTTTAATGCAAGTAGAAACTTTTTTTTTTTTTTTACGTATTAATGTTAATATTAATAAAAAATATATATATAATCTGCTGTATTTTTGTGTGTATTTAGTTCTATTTTGTGTTTGTAAATCTTGTTATATTACAACTCAGGTTTCGCCAGCCAACATTAAGAAAAATAAGAATAATTCCATTGTGACATAATTATGTTAATTCCATACGCGTTTAAAAAAAAAAAAAAAGCACTTGACAGTTCATGTGGTCCTTACAATACTTCTATGCTTTCATCTGCTTGCACTGCCTCTAATGCTGATATTCATAAGCGTTTCACACATTTTGCTTTGGCTATAATGAAGCCGCGAGCTGACTTGGCCTGTGCTTTAGAGCTGGCACACTCCCCTGTGCTTCCATGGATTGAGAGCATACAGTAGAAGGAGAATTAATTAGCTGTAATGCTCTTAGCAAACCAAGAACACTGTTGTTTTCCTTCTCGCATCAGGATAGTGGTGAATGAGATCCCAGCCAAGTGTAACAGTAGTGCACCCGCAATGCTATTCTTTATTTTTTTATTTTTTTGCACTATAATAAGTTTTACTCCTAATCTAGTGGTTATGTGAGTCAGAAAAACATTGTTAATGCTTTTAGAAATCATTTCACAAAGCAGCTGCTGCTGAGTTTGGAACCAAGTGCCACAGTTCGCTGTAAAGGAGGGGGCTGATGACAAACACCCCTATTGTTGTGGAAATAACAGGTTGTTGTAGCAGACCATGCTGACTCACTGGCTCAAGTGTTTAAAGACAACAAAGGATTTTTTGGCAAATGGGGAAAAATCTGGAAGCATTCCCTCCTTGTCATAAACAATACTGGCTAATTTCCATATAGTCATTATACAAGTCACCATTTGCTTTTAGTAATCGCTTGAGCCTGCTTCTGCGTTCTTTTATCATGCTCTGTTTTAACTGTTGCCCACTATCCTGTGTCCCCAAGGCATCAGATGGCGCTACCGATACCATTAACCTGGGTCAAAAGGTGCCGATAGGGCCTCCTGCATCTGAAGCAGCACCCCCTGCTGCTGAGGAGGATAAGGTGCTTCCTGAATGGAGCGAGAAGGTGGCTCAAGGTATCCTGACTGGTAAGAAAAGGGATCCGATTCCCTTTAATGAGGCTTAGATGTAGAGAAAGGTGTGAAACGTATTCATATTACCATTCAAACATATGGGGTGGGTAAGATTATTATGTTAATGAAAGAAGACTGTTATGTTATGTTGCCAAAAATACAGTAAAACAGTGTCATTTTGAAGTATAATCAAAATGTAAAATAACGGTTTTGTATTTAATTTTATTTTAAAATGTAGTTTATTCTTGTGATGGCAAAACTGAATTTTCACCTTCCGTTCCTCCTGTCTTCAGTGTCTTGTGAAATCAGATATATGCAATTATTAAAATAAAACAACTTTTCCTATTATATATTGGTTATTTAAAAGTGTTGCTTAATAAATTTGCTAGAAACCATACATTTTTAAAGACTGAAAGAGCATAAAAGCAGCACAAAACGCTGTTGTAATATACATAAAGGCCTATTTACTCTCACTTTTGATCAGCTTAATGCATCCTTTCTGAAAGTATTCATTTATTTAAAAAAAAAACTTACTGACCTCAGTGTTTTAATTAAACAGTACTTTAGGATGTCTTAAAGGGATAGTTCACCCAAAAAATAAAAATTCTGGCATTAATCACCCTCATGTGGTTCTCATGTGGTAATGTTATCGTGAACTACCCCTTTAAGCCTTTATAACAGTTGGTTACCCTTCCAGCATTTGTACTAGTACCGTTGTTTCACCAAAACAGTGATGCTCTCCTTAATGTATGAAATATATATCGACAGGGGCTTCATGGCTGAGCTGGGGGTTGGTGAAGGGTGCCGAGTACACAGGGAAAGCCATACATAAAGGTGCATCCAAACTACGGGACCACATCACTCCAGAAGACAAACCAGCCCAAGTCAGCCCCACGGTAACCAAAAGCCTCCATGTGGCCAAACAGGCCACAGGAGGAGCAGTGAAGGTCAGCCAGTTCCTTGGTAAGGAAAGCATCTTTGTAAATTGTAATTTTGTGGCTAACATATATAAAAGATGGGACGCACTTCATTTACTGTGTATGTTTTGAGCCAAAAAAACGTGTTGTGTACGGTTTCAGTGGATGGACTGTGTACAGTCGCTGGACATGTTGGCAGAGAATTGGCACCCCATGTGAAGAAACACGGAGGGAAGCTTATCCCAGAGTCTCTGAAGAAAGACAAAGATGGACGCTCCAACATTGATGGTGCCATGGTGGTTGCAGCGAGTGGAGTTCAAGGTGATCACCACATTTACATTATTACCTTGTAGGTGTTATTGAGCAGATGGTTAATGTGATTTATAAGTTTTTACACATACAAAATTTACAATGGAGCAAAAAAGCAATCATATTATTGTCTAAATGTATAAGTAGCTGTTACTCCAATCTTCGATGGTACATGATCCTTCAGAAATAATTCTAATATGCTGATTTGATGCTCAAAAAATTATAAATAATAAATTTGAATTCTTACCAATATTTAAAAAAAAATGAATCGAAAGTTCAAAAGAGCTATTTAGCACATATTATAATTGTCTTCACTGTGACTTTTGAATATAATATGAAATAATACTCTACTCTTGTCAGGGTTTGCAACAATGTGGACGGGGTTGGAGGCTGCAGCAAAGAACATTGCAAAGAGTGTTGCTACAGAAACGGTTACCACGGTAAAACATAAGTAAGTAACTCCACAAGGGTCTCGTTCCACCTGCTTTTAAGTTGATTATAAAAGTGTTTTAACTGCATTTGCAGTTTCTCACCAGTAACTTTGATCAGAAAATTAAACTGCACTCACGCTAGTTTCTTTCCCGTCTATTTGTTTGCAGATTTAGGGGTCTGGAGAACGTTTCAGACACCCCAAATGAAAACAAGTAGAAACATTTTTCCTGCACCCTTTAAAAAGGCCTTAATTAACGGTCACGAGCATGGCTAAAGCTTACGTACGAGTCTGAATCAGACAGCCCTTGCACGCAATGCTAATGATTTATAGGACATAATGTTTAAATCGCCTCCGTTAGCATCCTGTGTTGCTGGATACAGCTCCACAGCTCAGAAATGGAATGAATATGTGTTCCTAACAGCTAGAAGTAACTCATCTCATAGTCTTTATTGCTTTATTTTTTAAACGTTTTAAGCCTGACTTTAATTATACTGTTGCATCAACGGAAGGTTTTATCGGGATGGCAAATATAATTATCATCAATGCAATGCTTCCGTTTAAAAGTTTGGGGTCAGTGTTATTCAGAAAGGATGCATTAAACTGATCAAAGTGACGGTAAAGACGTTTATAAAGGGGGAAATTATCATGGTTTCAATAAAAAATATTTAAATTAATTAGAAAAAAACAATTTCTCATCAGCATATTAGAACTGTTTCTAAAGTGTGATGTGACACTGAAGTCCAAATTCAGCTTTGCATCACTGGAATAAATTGCATATTAAAATATATTAGAATAGAAACGTTTTAAATCAAATCAAATAAATGCAGCTTTTGTTACTGACCTCATGCTTTTGAATAAAAGTGCAAATTATCTTCATACTGTACGTCTGAACAGTTAATTATAATGAAGGTTCAAGATTTAAAGCTTACATCCTTTTGAAAATGATCCGATATTAAAAGAGGGAAATAACAGCAATTATAATTACAGTCATGTAGCTCATAATAGCATAATAATGTTTTTTTTTTTATTTCTAATAATTTGCACCTTCCTATCCTTTTTGACTAAAAATATGAGGTATTTCAATCCGACTTTTGCCCATCACAATATAAATGTTATTTTATGGGATCTTTAGGACTAATTTTGAAGTTTAAAATCAATCAAGAGAAATGACTGAATCCATGCATGTATGCGTAACTGCTTTGCTCTGCTTTGAATATCTCCTAAAGCTTATTGAATTGCCTCTTTCATCACCCCGTCCCCTCTTTTACTCAATCTGGGTTATTTATAATCAAGGTACGGGGCCGAAGCGGGTCAAGCCACAGATCATGCTGTCAACTCGGCCATCAATGTGGGCGTCACTGCGTTCAATATCGACAACCTGGGCATCAAGGCAATGGTCAAGAAGACTGGCAAGGAGACAGCCCATGCCATCCTTGCAGACTATAAAGTCCAAGAGCCGAGCAGTCAAGTTGAGAAGCATAAAGACCAAAAGTAGGGTTTAGATGCAGACCTCTCATTTCAGGTGTCCTTTTTTAAGAGCAGACCAAATGACTAAAGAAGTGGGTGGATTCTTGTCCGGGTATTTGTTTTTGTGACTGACACTGAATTCCAAAGACATTCCTACAGTTAATCGTGCTGTCATTTTTACTATTTCCATTAACAAGCTAACTGACAGTATTCCTGATCTCGCCTTACACACGTCACCAGCAATTTACTCAAATAAACATCTAACCAATGATTTTACTCATATTAGGTGTTCAGTAGTTTTGCATGGCTTGTGTCTTTCGAATGGACCAATTAAAACAAAGTACAAGCCAAAGGTGGACTTTCCCATAGAGCCTTAACAAATATCTTCTTGTATTTACAAGTACATTATATCTAAAGCTTTAATATAAATATATTCTAAGAGTGCTTTATGATAGCCGTTTTATATACAGACCTGTTTGCTACTGGTACTTCAAGAATTTTTTTTTTTTAATGTTTTTAAAAGCACTTTAACCCCTGCTAGGCAATGAAATTTCTTGCAGATGACGGGTTCTAGGTTTTCTTGTGTATAAGTGCAATAAATATAGAATTGCACTTGCAGTTGGAATATGATACGGAGGTCAGATAAATATATATATTTAAAAAATCTGTTTATTTAGAAGGCAGAAAAATCATATTTCTGTTGGGAAATGTTTAAAATGGAAGAATTTAAAATTTAAAATATGTGTTTTGTAATATTAATGTTATAATATAAGAATATTTCAAGTGAACAAAGCTTATATTTAATACTAACTCAATTGAACTGTAGAATGCCATATATTTGAAGTCCTCCCACTGTATATATTGACACACATAAAACTATCCTCTATGCAGAGACCATGTCTGCACTTGTTTAGATTTGACTACTGGCCATGTTGAACTTTCTTTAACATTTTACTGTTAACGTTAATTAATTGTGTCTGTTTTGATGCAATATCTGTCTCATTTGAATGTATGGACAGCACAAGTAAGCATTAAGTTTAACCACGAGTCGGTAGGTTTGCTCAGTGACAGATAATGTAATAGCCTATGGTTATATGACTTACCAAAAATAAAACATTAAAAACATATTGTTTCTTGTTTACTTTATGTAATGTATTTTGCACATGGTCTGTTGTATTCCATTGCTTTGAATTATGCTAATCCATTCATTAAACCTTGCCAAGGCACTAAAGATGTGTTAAAACGAGGTTGTTCAAAGTGCCATGAATCAGCAGCATTAAACTTTAATTTATTGCATAATAGATAAGCAAAGCATTGTTTTCTGTAGAAATACTTAGTTGGCCTCCCTGTGAAAGTCGACCTGAATAATGGTCTTGAATAATAGTCTACTTTTTTCCTACGTATTAAGGTTTAAGTGTATGCTGCCATCTAGTGTCGTACTTTGTATTAAACTCACTGCAAAAAAAATTACTGTATTATGGCTGGTACTAAATGCAGGCCTGTGTTAGTGCACTTTTTTTTTTAACCCATATTTAAATATGCTGTAAAATAGTGATGTGTAGGTTTTGACCTAACTTGTACAGATTGATATTTTAAATGTGATGATTTAAACATCTCAAATCTGTATTTTTTTTATTTTCTAAATAACAATTACAGGAGGAAAACTAATAAAGCAGTCCTTGATTGAGGCGGACTATTGTAAAGAAAAAGAAAAAAAAAGAAAAATTGAGCTAATAGAAATATACTGAGAGTAAGTTTAATAGGCTTATTTGTAACAGTAAATATTTAAGATGTATAATATAATTTACAGCCTAAAATAACAATAATATATACTTTTAATTGCTTTTATGTATATAGCAATATTATAAAATAATAAAAAGTAAAACACCTAACCTAGCCATGTCCTTAGTAGTACACTTATATCCAGAAATGTGTTTTGTATTAGAAAATCATACAAACCTTGAATTCTATTACCATTTTGGTAAAAGTTTTCTAAGTAAATTTTGAAATCATAACTTGCTAATTAACGTAAAATAAAAATAAGCAAGCGACTTATGCCAAAACATAGGCCTAATTGGATCTACAGTAGTCTACTGTAATGTGTCGGTTCTCAGTGGTGCAATAAAGGATGTAGCCCACCTGGATTTAAGCAGACAATAGTGGGCGTGACACCATAACACGAGGACATGCATCAAAGTTCAGTTCATATGCTTTCATACCTGTTTATTTTTATTTATGCATAAGTCATTTTGAATAGATCTCGTACCGTTGAATTGGCTGGACAGTGTCCTCCCCATCCGCGTGGACCTGCATGCATTTGAGACAGTCTAGGTGTCTAGGTAGGCAGCACCCTAGCGTTTGAGACGCAGCCCTCGCTCGTATTCATTTATTGAGGGGGGTTTTCTCCTCAGGAATACGACAAAGACTGCCAGTCTGCATTGAAACGAGGGATGGTCTAACGTAAAGAGCGAAAGGGGTAGACAGACACCGGCTGCAGCTCATCCGCCCCATCCAGCACAGCAGAGCACATGATTCTCTCCTCCTGCTCTTAAAACCATCACTAGCATCCTCTGGAAGAGATGACAAGCCATTAGATGTGTGCTTTCATATCGACTGTGCTCATCGGATTCTCGCGCACAAGTAAGATGAATATGTTCTTTTGATGCAAGATGTACCGCACAATTTTTCTTAATTGATGAAACGCGTAATCCTCATTGTGCTTGTTTAAATAACTTCAAAATTATATATGAATTATTAAAATAATGTGTAAAACAATAACACAATAATATTTAAAACATAAATAGGCTATTACATTTTCTAAAACATTTTTTTTTGTCAGTTGGATTAGCGCACGGAAATATTTCCAGCTGCTTATTTAATTACATATGTGCAATATTTTTTAACAAGTGCACGAATGCGTTTTGTAAAGGCTAAAAGTCGGGGTGATTGGCTACTTAGAATAAATGTTTTAATTTTTACATAACTCATCTATTCACATTTTTTCCTCTCAGAGATACTACGGCCCCGGGTGTTGACATGGAGCTGGAGCATTTCGACGAACGGGACAAAGCACAAAGATACAGCCGTGGGGGTTCACGTGCGAACGGCCTGCCGAGCCCCACGCACAGCGCCCACTGCAGCCTGTACCGAACCCGGACTCTACAGGCTCTGAGCACCGAGAAGAAAGCCATGAGGGTCCGGTTCTACCGCAATGGAGACCGGTACTTTAAGGGGATTGTGTACGCTATTTCCAACGACAGGTTCAGGTCTTTAGAAGCCCTGCTCGCAGACCTCACCCGCTCCCTGTCAGATAATGTAAATCTGCCTCAGGGCGTCCGGACCGTTTACGCCATTGATGGGTCGAGAATTACCAACATGGATCAGCTGGTAGAAGGTGAGCCTGGGTGTTTAGGAACACCAGTATCTTTTGTTTCTTGACATACATGATCAACTTTGCATTAGATCACACGTGTCTACGCTGTACCTGTTCTCCACATGAGGACACAATGGTTGCTGGTTTTGGAAGATGTATAGTCTAAAGTGGTCATGAATGATTATCTCTGGCGAGCTGCTTGTAGCTGGTTTATTGCCAGTACTTGATGGTCTACAAGACTGAACACACTATCAAACTTTTAAATCATCAGCTGCTATTAAATTTTCTGATATTAAAATTCATAAAGATTTCTTGAATTACAGTCTGTGTCCCAGAGACCCCAAATGTGATATGAGTAAACATTCAATTAATTATTTTGAAATGAACCTTTATTTTATCCAAATTGTTTTAAACGAACCCCATTAAAGCAATAGTTTATCAAAAAAATTCTATTTGCTGAAAATGTACTCACCCTTGGGATATGAAAAATGTAGATTGTTTTTTACTCTTTTTTTTCTTTCTTTGGAACGGATTTATAGAATTTAGCATCACATCACTTTTTTGCTGATGGATCCTTTGAAGTGAATGGGTACCGTGAGATTGAGAGTCGCAACACAACTCCAGTCCATCAGTTAACATCTTGTGAAGTGATTGTGTGGTTATAAGAAACAAATTCATCAGTAAGACGTTTTCACTTTTAAACCATTGTTTTTGGCCAAAATACTCTATAATCCATATTGCTTTCTTCAGTGAAAGTCCCTTCCCTGTTGTCCTCTCACATTAAAATCCACTGACTAAAACTGTAGAAAGCCTGATGTATGCACAATTCACTCCTGATTTAAATGAGGCAAGTTTTTCACTGAGGAAATTGTTTTGTGTTTTTTTTTAATACCACCACACAGCATGATGTTAACTCATGGACTGTAGTTATGTTGATGACTACAAGTCATATGTGGATTATTGTGATGCTTTTCTCAGCAGTTTGAACTCTCATTTTGACGGCACCCACCCATTAACTGCAAAGGATCCATTGGTGAGCAGGTGATGCTAATTTATTTATTTTACATTTTTTTGAACATCTTTATTGGCCTGAGTGTGAGTACATTTTCACAAAATAAGCACATAATCTCTCTTAAGTGTGTACACCAATCAGAGAATCTACTATGTGGAAAGTCATTGCTCATGTTGTATGTGGTTTGTAGTACTGAACAAGGATCAAGCTTGTATTGTCTGTGAGCGGATATCAGACAGCCCTGTGATTTAAACCAGTAGTGCTCATTAATATTTAACAGCTTCTGCATCTCTATACCACTCCCTTCTTTTCAGCACTGACCAATAAATCAAACGCGAGAACTAAAATCGTTAAATCTAAATTTGTCCTTGAATTATGTGTTAAATGACTCTGATTGGATTTTGAAATGGTTGCAGTGGCATCTCAGTGGTGCCTTTTTATGTATGGTAGGACACCTATTCATTCATTCATTCTTTTATTCATTTATTTTCCTTTCCTGCCAGGGCTAGAACGAATGTAAATGAGTGGTATGGAGGTGATTTCAGTCTCAGCCATGCACTTAACCTTGACCGTGTGACCTCTACATCATTATGGACTATTATAAGGAGCGTTTATGTCCATTGACTGTCTTAAAATCACATGTGGGCAAATATACAGGTTTTATTCTGTGTTCTCATATGGTAATAAGCATGAAAAACCATTTCTAGAGTGTAAGATATTCTCTGATGGTGTGGGAAGCCTCTATAAATGAATAGTTCACCCCAATATACAGTATATATATATATATATATATATATATATATATATACAGTAGTCAAATCAAAACTGATCTGGATCAAAACTTTTCATCAAAGTTGTCCTAAAACCTAAAGCCAAAATGCATTCTTGTTTTATGACAACTTTGATGAAAAGTTTTGATCCACTTTGAATGTTGACTACAGTATATATATATATATATATATATATATACTGTATATCAACTGAAAATGGGAG
>JAUCMT010000028.1:14114457-14129107 GCA_032357475.1 Enteromius thamalakanensis
CGTTGTTTGTTGTGATTAAATTACACTTGTTTAACACACTCTAAATAAACGGATGACTTATTGGAAGTTTAAATTTTTGCGCTGTTGTGACGACGCGTGACACGTGACAACATCAATATGGCGAATGTAGTACGTCCGAATTTCATTCATACTACTCACATTCATACTATATAGTACCTACTGTTTTAACGGTTGAGTAGTACAGTACGTTCGGTTTTAAATGTAGTACCTACTGAAGCAGTATGCGATTTCAGACGCAGCATTAGAAACGCTAGTTGGTGCTCCAGTATAATCCGTCCGCCGAAACTCATCCATTGAGAAACGTTCCGCGGTGCGATTAAAATGCGTTAAAAAAATTTTATGCGTTATTTTTTTGTAATTAATTAATCGAAATTAACGCGTTAAAGTCCCGGCCCTAATATAAATCTAAATGTGTTTTTAATGATTTATTTTTATATTATCACTTTTTTTTTTTTTTGTTGAAAATGAATTCAAGTGGCTAAATCTAACCTTTTATGGCAGCATTAAATGTGAACTTGACCCTGGACCACAAAACCATTTTTTTTGTTGCACGTAATAAATAAATAGAACTATATGCACCTGCCAAACGAACACTGTAGCCGGATCTACTTCTCTCTGTTTATGTCTATGATGAATCATGCAGCACTACCTACCTGAACCAACTACCTGTCTCAAATAGTCAGAATATAAACACTTATTATAGGTGTATTCAAGAAAAGTAAAAAACATGGTATTGAAAATAGATTCATGGTGTACACGTTTATTATATAAATACATATATAAAAAGTTTAAATATATATATATATATTTTTTTTTTACCCATAAATATTCTAGTATCTTCATATTAGCTCCACATTCTACATCATTCAATCATCTTTGCCCCTGTGTTTTAAATATGGCAGGGGCTATTTCATTAAGTGAAAATATTTAATTAGTGATAGATTCTATTTACACTTGCAAAAAATTATCTCGCCTCAGTATTGTAGTACATAATACAACAGCATGCAGTAACAACATATTAAGTGTAAATTTAAATTATTAAATGGATTTTACTATTTTGGGACAATAAGCCCTCCCTACACCTACCCTAACCCTACCTGATACTTGATTTTCATGTTATTATTTTTATATTTTATTAAAAATGAATGGCTTTCTGATGTGATATAAGATTTGAAAGTGAAAAAACGTTGGCAAAAGGCGTATTCAAACTTGGTTTATTGCATCAAAAAAAGACAACACCATGCACCTTACCATCTACGCAACTGGATCTGTAAACAGCCTCTGGCCAAAGGCCGGGCTATTTGCACTAAGTGTAAATAGACACTTTATCTATGCATTTTTATTAACTTTTTTTAGTTGGTCTATTAATCCAGAAATATGCCACTTTCTGTAGAAAAGAATGGGTGATATCAATAAATAAAGCTTTTTATGCATTTTAGTTGATGATTTGTAATAGAATGTGATGGCATGAATTAGCTATTAAGAATCAGGAAAATAACTGGTTAGTTTTTTAGTTAGTGTTTTCAGTGCCATTGGTGTCATGAGTAGGCAGTTTGGTTCTCCCAGGATTCTTAGTGCTCATGTCATTCATTCACTGGGAAAGCCCCATTTGCAGTGTGTCGATTCATCGGCCCACAATGCACCATTACGGCTCTCTGTTTGTGCTGCAGGAACATTTGTGAGCTGCTGCCCTGGAGGAGTTTCCTATAACTGTGACCTGTTTTCACGCTCAGGAGCTGTTGTAATAAGTCTGGGCATGTGCAGATGTGGATATGTGTGTGTGGATATGTTCGGTGATTGTATGCATCTTATTTTGAATTATCAAATTCAACCTTTCTCAAAATCCCACTTAGTTTCAATATCCAAGGACTACTCAACATAGGTCTAGAGCATCCTTTCTGCCTCAAAATCGGTTCCATTTCTTTAGATTGTGTGGCAGATGGTTACTTGTGCACGTTCACAAATACTCTAATATGTGCTTCATATGTTAAGAATGCTGCACCCGGGCAGTGGTCTAACTTATGGTGATGTTATTATCCAAATATGGAGCTGCAATCCAAATATGGAGCTGCACTTTTTAATTGAACTGTGGAAGTCAGAAAGGCCAAAATAAGCTGACATAACAGGAATTTACTAACCAGGAGACTACAAATTCCCATCTGTGTAATGACATCATATGATCTTCTCATGATGTTCATCTGTATTTCTCATTGATTCATATGTGAAGAGACAAAACAGTATCTGAAGTGTTTTATTAAAAATAATTTCTAGTAGTATATAGGGACATAAGATTTTCTTTTTAAAAACATTAATTCTTTAGTTTGTTAAGGTTGCTTTAAATTAGTCAGAAGTGACATATATCATTTTACCAACTATTTCTGTTTAAAATCAACGCTGTTCTTTTGAACTTTCCGTGCATTAAGGAAATTTATTAATTTAATATAAAACTATATATAAACTTTAATATAAAATTATTAAACCACAAATTGTTTTTAACATTGATCATAATAAATATATCTGAAGCACCAAATTTGTGTATTAGTCAGATTTCTGAAGAATTATGTAACTGTAGTAAAGTAAATTTGACTTGTTAAATTAAGTCTTGTTGACCAAGAAATATCTATAAAAAAAAAAAAAAGATAGTGTCTATATAAATATTATAAATTTGATTAAGTATCTAAATCAACAAGTTTTTGTGAATGTGTTGTATGTGTATATATACTTTTCTTTTAATTAAACACGTGTTTACTGTATGTGTCTTTTACAGTATGTGTGTGTGTGTGTGTGTATATATATATATATATATATATATAGTACTGTGCAAAAGTCATAGGCCACTAGTATTTTCACCACAAAAAATGGTTTTAAGTGGGTCATTTCTATCTTTTGAGGTAGTGTGGAAAAATCTGTTTACGTTTCTAAACACATTTTTTGTCATTAATTGTAATAATGCAGTGAGATTGTCTGCACAAGGAGTCTGACAACAGCCAGTGCTCCACACAGAGATCTGATCTGATCATCATCAGTCTGTCTGGAGTCACATGAAGTAACAGAATAAACTGAGAGAGACCAAAACCCAGAAGAACTGTGCCAACGTCTCCAAGATGCTTCAAAAAACCTGCAAATCTACTGTACTGTTCAAGGTTTTAGACACTCGTGTAAAAATGCTGTAAAATGAGGATGCTTTCAAAAATAATGCCATGTACTGTATAGATTTAATTTGTCAATTAACTTCTATCAAATAAATATCTGGCATTACACCTTTTGGTTCTTTTTTGAGGTACATTTGGACATAGTTTTTCAGGTAGCTTTCCAGGTAGGTTTTGTAAAGCATCTTGGAGACGTTGCCACAGTTCCTCTGGATTTATTCTGTTACTTCATGTCATTTCAGACAGAAAATTTCCTTATTATTATCAATGCAAAATAGTGTTTTTTAATACTTAGGTAAAAGCTGTGATATAATTTTTTTTATGATTATTTGATGAATAAAGTGTTAAAGAAAACAAGCAATGAAAGTAAACATATTTTTTTGTAACAATGCAAAAGTCTCTTTTGATCATTTTAATGTGTCCTTGCTGAATAAAAGTATTCATTTTCTTAACAAAAATGACTGATCCCAATCTATTGAATAGTGCTTCTTGCATAGTTGTGCTTATGTTCTTTCTCTCTATGGTCTCTACAAATAAAAAATAAAAAATGTAAAAATAAAAAACTAATCAAATAAATATATGCGAAGCTGACAGGGGCCACTGCCTGTATAGATTGTATTTCTCATTTTTTTGTAGCCATTCAATTTTCAATCGTTCCAGTCTGTTGAGGTTTCCTCCCTCGTCACCTCACACACCTATTAAAACCACAAATAAAAGCTCTCACACATAGCTGTGTAAACAGGCACACACATTTTTAGCAATATGCGCTCACTAGGGAGTTACATTTTCGTCTGGTTTGTGCCATTTCCAGTCATTCGTTCCCCTATAAGTGAACATTTTGAAACGGTGGGGCTGAGACCAGCTGTTAGTCTGAAGCCGAGAATTAGAGAAAGAAACAGCAATGCTGAGGACGGTGAAATTGCAGGTTTAGTGAGGTCAGAGAGTTGTGAATGAGGCATGATGCAGAGCAGGGCCTCCTGTGTACTGATAATGCTCTCGTACACCGCAGACTCGTCCTCAAGCTTTTAGAGATTCATCTGGGGCTTCAGAGCGCTCTGTCTGCTAATGCATCAAAGGTGTCAATTCCTCCTCTGAGCTCCAAGGAAACATCACAAATGTATTAAAGAGAGAGAGATAGATAGATAGATAGATAAGGAGAGTGTGTGAGAGAGAGAAACAGTGAAGAACATCAAGAGTTGGCATGATGCTGGGCACTAAAATCATCCTCCCACGCTAACAACTAATACATACTGATATAGACTGACAAGCATGTACCGAACTGGCATTTACACAAGTATATACACACATGGAAAAAAAATGTGTGCACGCTTCTTTATTTATGTGGCTGGCTGAAGAGCATCTTACACTCACAGCATATTTAAAAGTTTTTAATGGTTCTATGCAGCATGTTAGTTTAAGCAAAGTGCAATGTTCCCATGCATCTCACTCATCTAAAAAATGCTGGGTTATGTTTTTTCCCAACATGCTGAGTTGTGCATATTGAGTAATTGTCTGTCTTATTTTTTCAGGGTTGGGTTGTTTACGTTGTGTATCTGTATTTTCTTATCTTTTTCCTAAATAAGTTTAAAGGTGCTACAGAGTGCATTGATATAGTATTTAAAATTGTTCTCTGATACTACTACTTAGAAGGTACAGTGGATACGGAAAGTATTCAGACCCCCTTAAATTTTTCACTCTTTGTTAGATTGCAGCCATTTGCTAAAATCATTTACGTTTTTTTTGCAGACATTTTTGCAGATTTATTATAAAAGAAAAACTGAAATATCACATGGTCCTAAGTTTTCATTATATTTGCTTAGTATCTAGTAGAAGCACCCGATTGATCTAATCTCAGGGAGTTGTTGTGAAGCCACTGCTTTGTCATTATAGCTGTGTGCTTAGGGGTCATTGTCTTGTTGGAAGGTCTGTGCTCTTAGGAACCTTAAGTGCAGCAGAAGTTTTTTTGTAGATCGGTGCCTTGCCACAATTCTGTCTCTGAGCTCTTCAGGCAGTTCCTTTGACCTCATGATTCGCATTTGCTCTGACATGCATTGTGAGCTGTAAGGTCTTATATAGACAGGCGTGTGACTTTCCTAATCAAGTCCAATCAGTATAATTAAACACAGCTGGACTCAAATGAAGGTGTAGAACCATCTCAAGGATGATCAGAAGAAATGGACAGCGCGAGTTATATATACAGTATGAGTGTCACTGGGTCTGAATATTTAGGACCATGTGATATTTCAGTTTTTCTTTTTTAATACATCTGCAAAAATGTCATAAATTCTGTGTTTTTCTGTTAATATGGGGTGCTGTGTGTACATTAATGAGGAAAAAAATTTAAACTCAATTATTTTAGCAAATGGCTGCAATATAACAGTAAAAATGTAAGGGGGTCTGAATACTTTCCATAGCCACTGTATATAACCATGCACAAATAATATTAAAATAATACTCACTTGTGCACTATTGAAGCTATGGACATATGTTGTGGCTCATTATGGAAAAGATTGCTACTACTACTACTAATTTTTGCATTGTGGATAATAAAACAAGCTGAAAAATGTAAAAATTGATAATTGATAAAGGCTCCGAACAGCATAGAGACTTAGCATGTGATGGTGACTTTGCATGAGCAAAAATCACTTTCATAAATCTGTCTGATGCCTGATGACACAAACATGATCAACTCTACCTTTAAGTAAAGTTTTTATCTGTACCTTCAGATTCAGGGTTGCTACTTTTTACATTTGCATGGCAAGATTTGAATGACACATACTGGCAGACTGGGTTCATTCATGCCTGAACAGCGGTTGACGGATGCTAAAATTGCAAATCTTACGCCATAATTTTTAAACCTGTTGTATCTGAAATTCTTAAAAGAAAAGCTAATTGCAAATATTTCAGTTTAAAAACACCCACACCATTTTAGCTATACAATGTCCGTATAGACAGTGGTCCATCTAGTGGTGACATTTATAAAGTGTTTAACATGGTTCCAATTATAAAACTGCATAAAAAAGAGACTGCATAAAAGCCTGTTGCTGTTTTCATGGCAACGGCTCCATGGCGACTCACCTCGCGCATTGAGGGATCACTGGCGAGGCTGTCGAGGTTGACGGAGCCCTCGTAGGTCAGGTGGTGAAAGACGTTGAGGGCGCGTGCCGCCTCGGGCCCACGTTGCTTGTAGCCAAAAATAAGGTCAATCCACTGGTGCAGCTGACACGACACAAACTCGCTTTCCAGGGCCTGTCAAAGAGAGCGGGGCAATTAGAGGTGAAAGGTACACATACACAACATGAACACAAACACACAAAGATGTACAGACGCGAACACACATGCACAGATAAGCATACACCCGGGATGACGTTTTCCATTTAGAAGACTGCAATAGCCACAGAAATGTCCAAAATGTAAATAAATAACGTAAAAATACTCTTATTCAGTAAAATAAGATGCGCATGAAATTGAACTAATCCAACAAAATCCAAAAATCCAATAAGTATAGCATTTATATTCATATTACATCATATGTAAATATAGGTCCTATATAAAAGTTACATATTATTCTTAAATATATACATGCATGTGTGGTTATTTAAATAGTATAAATAAATATTTATAGTATAAAAAATAAACGAAAAAAATTTAAAAATGAAAATGATTTGTGGTTGATAAAAATATACTGTCTACACAATAACATATTAATAAATAAGATTGGAGGGTGTATTTTTTTGAGAAAGAAAAAAAATTAAAATTGTAAAACATTTTGGTGTATTTTTGGTCATTTTTATTATGGTATTTTAGCATTTTATTCTTTTGTATGTACACTTTAATAGTTATTTAGTAGTTAATTGTAATGCATCTGTTATACTGCAGGGTGTTTGTGTCACACGCACACACACACACACACACACACACACACACACTGCAGTCAGTGAGCATAAAATAAAAATACACTAAAATGGCTAATATTATATATGATTGTATATCTCAGTAAGCATTTCTATTATTTTTTATTTTCTTCTATTTTTGACAATTAACTATGTTCAGTTATGAATTCAAAACATCATTCTATTCCAGTACAGTCATGGGTACTGCTGTTAACACCTAAAAAAGCACAAAAAGTGCTTTATTATAGTTATAAAATCTCATCAAAAACTGTCATACTGAGGTAACAAAAGGGGGTGGCAAGAATGAACAAATAACGCAGAGTGGCACACAAATACACACTTTTTTTCCTCCCTCTCACACACAAACACACCCAGGGCACCGCTGCTGGAATTTACACACTCACTCTCACATCAGAAATAACAGCTATTACCAACAGAGCAAGCCGTGGAGCGCAGGGGCTGAGTTCCCCCCAGGGCATGTCATTACAATCGAAAGTGACACATGCAAAGATGGGAACACTAAGTGAAAGAAAGAGAGGAAGAAATGGCAGGAGGGGAACGGAGAGAGAGGAAGGGAGCACAAAGACAAGGAGAGAAAGAGGGGATTAAATGAGACAGAGAGAAAGAGCAGCAGAAAGAGAAAAATAAAGGACAAGATCTAAGGACAAAATCGAGCCGTAAATGTATGTGCTTTTCAACCAACCTAACATACTTAACATTCAATGCAACAAAGCAAAGAATTACATAAAAAAATGGCCGCAAAATTTAATTAATATGAGTGGAAACTGGATGTTTGTGTTGGTATTCCTGCTTGTTTAGTGTATGAAATAAAGAGACCCAATGATTCATTTCTTTCTGCTGTGGACAGGGTTGCCAGGTTTTCAATACAAGAACCGTCTAATTGCTAAACTAGCCCAATCGTGTTGTGAGGGGGGGTCCGCAATAGTAGGTTACATTTCATATTACTAGGTCTAAATAAGACATTATTGGGATTACTTTGATTTGCAACAATAAAAAAATAATCTACGGCAACTGTGTTAAAATAGCTCAATTTCAGGAAGACCGTAGACTTGGCAACACTGGCTGTGGATCACAAAGGAAGACATTTTACAGAATGACCCAGAAAAGATAAATATGCAAACACGGCTTGTCGTGAATTGTCATGGCATGTTTGACGTCAATGAAATTAAATGAAATCCATCTCAATTAAGATTTAAAAGCTATAACCAAAATAAGATTTTGAATATGTTCCTCACAAAAAGTTATTATTCGGCTTCAGAAGACTTGCTTTTCTGATTCTGATCTGAGAAGACTTACTAATATGTACAGAAATTAATTAGTGAAACATTTATTTGGCCATTTATTAAACATTAACTGTTTAAATCTAAAAAAGGGAACTAGAATGAATTCAAATTCATATTCAGAACCAGTGAATGTTTTAACATCTGAAACTAAAACAATTTCATTTCCTGAATAAATGATTCTTAAAAGTAGTTTCTTGGGAATCAAAAATAAAATAAGAATAAAACAAAATAGAATAGAAAAATGTAATAAAATTCATTAAATACCTTGGAAGTACAGTAAATTATTCTATATCGATAATTAAATTATATCACATTCTTAGACGAGAAGCTTATTATATTTTAACACCACCTTTTGTTAAAATTATAAAGAGATGCTTTTTACCATCTTCAGTTTTACCAGAAAGAGGAAACCAAACTGTGAGACTTGAACTGATTTTGCACCATTCAAGGCTTGTGTCGAACAGTTTGATTTGTCTGAGGTTTTTTGACATCCTCAAGCCCTTTCTTAAGGAAATCTAACTTTAACAGACAGCTACTTGTGTGATCTTTGGATAAGTGCATGTGTAGGTGCGAGTACGTGTGTCTCAATAGCTGAATGTGTTAAACCAGAAAAAAAAAGAGGCCGGAGGAAAGGTCACCTCCACACACAAGCACTGTCACAGCATCTGAAAAGGTCAAGTGTGTGTTTCCTGTGGTGCACACACACGCACTTTCTCCTCTGGCAGCATGGGTCACAGAACATCCTATAATACTTTGATATGGCAGACGTTCTGATACACAATCAGTAGCATTAAATGCACTAACACTCAACCTATAAATCATGCAGCATATACAATTCTCGTCATTCCCCATGCGGTTCTCTCATTATTATGAGTATGAGTGTAAGATACAGCCGTTACAAGAAGCAGAACACAATTTCGAGCCTTCTGCAATCTACAGGGATTGGTGGACACACACACATCCTGTCTGCTGCGAGCCAAATCATGATTGATGAAGCCAGCATTAGGGTAACATTATAAGGGACTGTGGCCAGGCCTGTCCTCTGTGACATCATTCAGGTCAGCGGTAGATTACATTAGTATCGAGCAGTGCACTACATTACGACCTTCACTGTGAAAAAACAGCACACAGAGGCCTGCAGAGGACCAGGATGCTGTTTCATTTGAGCGAATCAGTGCAATCTCAGGGGGACACACAGAAGGAAATGGATTACAGATTAAATACTAGATTAGGATTTAAGATTCTGCAGATTCTGTTCAGATATTCATCAAATTATGTAATATAGTTAGCAATGCAATATATGACATTATTGGAATACAGGTCCTCATATTCAAAAAAGAATCTGATTTGCTTACACACACTTTTTTTTAAAGGAAAACATTACTTTTATGCAGCAAGGTTGCATTAAATTGATCAAACATGACAGTACAGACATTTATAATATTAATAGATTTTTAATTGAAATAGATTTTGTTTTGAATCCTTGAAAACGTATCACACTTTTCACTAAAATATAAACCATGAGAAAATATTTTTTATTAAATAAATGCAGTCTTGGTGAGAATAAAAGACTTCTCTTCAGTTAATCAAAAACGTTTTTTTCCTTTTCTTTAATTTTTTTTAATAATTCTTTCTCAAAGGTATCAACAGAATTGTGACCCTGGAACACAAAACCAGTCATAATGATACATTTTTAAAAAGAATCTATAAATAAGGTTTCCATTGATGTGTGGTTTGTTAGGATAGGACAATATTTCTGAGAACCTGTATAACTATATCCAGAATCAGAGGTTGCATAAAAATCGAAATAATGAGAAAACCGCCTTTAAATATGTCCTTAGCAAAATTTACAAAATATCTTTAGGGGACATGATATTTATTTAACATCCTAATGATGTTTGGAATAAAAGAAGAATCGATCAATTTGACCCACATAATGTATCGTTGGCTATTACTTCAAATATACCTGTGTGATTTATGACTAGTTTTGTGGTCCAGGGTCCCAATTGTTAAAAGGAACTGTTGAAGGAAAAGAACAATTGAGAGGAACTGGAGCAAGAATCCCAAACTGAATGGTTTTCTAATACTCCCAAAGCTGAACAGAATAGAGAGATATGAACGGTAGAGGGCTCTGAACACTCTGAACACTACTGTATCTACAAACTTTGTGAACGACAGAATCCAGTATGTGCAGATTCTTTTCGGGCCATGTGATGAAGACAGACGTTGTGGTTATAAAGCGAGTTGGACTTACCATCCTGTTGATCCTTACAAAGTCCTCAGGTTTTTTTGCCCAGGCTGGTAGTTCTACATCACAAACAGGGACACCGTCATCCCTGTCACCCAGACAGTAGCCATTACTGTTCAGAAACATCTCCGGCAGGTAGTAGAACTCAGGGATCAACTCCTGTGGAAGAGGACAGGAGGGAAAGAGCAAGCTCAAAATCAAATCCAAAACAGATTTGCATTGTGATATGGAAATGGACTTAATATGCACACGCAAAAATACCAATGCTTTCAACATCGCATGTTTTGAAGCACAATTAATCAAAATGTTGGCAATGTTTCAGGCGGCCTTGCAAAAACGACCCCGGGAGACCAGTGAAGGACCATCAGAGTACATTTAAAAACACTCGCAGAGTGTGGGAATGCGGCAAACGCACGAAGATGGGGGAGGGAGAAATACAAAGGAAACATGAGAGATGACAGAAAACTTTATTAATGTTTGAAGTGAGCTGATGGATGAGTCTGCTGTATTTGCTGAAGTACGTGAAGCAGGTCTAGTTTTGTTGTGCCCAGAGGCTAAACTGAAATTTTGGTTGAGTAACCATGATTCGAAATGATAGAGGCAAGCTTAACGCTTAAATAAAAAAATTAAAAAACATGCATTAAATTGAGAAAGGGAATGTCTGTATATGGACTGAACTGAGAAAACAAATGGTATTTTATAGCATTATTAATTTTTTGCTAAATTTCTAACATGCTTATCTGACCCTTATAGTCTCTTTTTCACTACAGCTGCCACACTCCCAATTCTTCTCTATTCTCACTGCCATATCAGTGCAAATTACCCATAATTCCCTGTGAGAGACGCCTCTGTACATTGGGGCATGTGCACACGAGGAATGTGACCTCCTCCCCGTTTAGTGTCACTCAAAAGCTCTTGCCTTTGAAGAACCTTTAAAACCATTTAAAATCATTTAAGACCTCATTCTGCCTGCTCACATCTGAACCTGACAGGTTGAATGTTTTCTCCTCGATGCTGCTGATTTGGATTCGGAGTTGCTGTTATATGGCATCTGTTTTAACCAAGTTCCCTTGGTGTGTTTAAGAGAGTTCTTTAACGTGCCATAAAACAAAGGACTTTCACATGCAGGGTCAACAGTATGCCTACAATAAAAGACAGCGTGCTTGTGCTGTAGGGTCAGTATTTAAAAAATACACTCTCTTTTATGACTGTTAAGCAGCAATATTTCAATAATCCTTCAGAATGTCTCGGATTTCCATTACAGCAGACAGCTCCAAAATGCTAACCTCATGTCTACATTGTAACCCACCAATAAACTGTCTGCACAAGAAGATTTAAAGCTGTATATCATTGCTGAACATACAGTACACTTACAAAATACCAATTATTATTAATATTTATCATCATGTTAATCAATGTTTACAACAGTAGTGAGATTATTAGTACATTTATTAGCTAAAATGTCTAAAATAAATTTAAAATGATATTTACATCACAAAACTGAAGGGTCAGAAGGTATTTAAATATATATTCACTACCAGTCAAAGTTTTAAATACAGTAGTAAGCTTTTTATGTTTTTTTAAAGAATACTTTTCTGTCCACCAAGCCTTCAGTCAAATTCTGAAATAGTTTTACTATTTAAAATAACCTTTTTGTATTTTAATATATTTTAAAATGTAATTTATGCCTGTGATTTTAAAGCTACATTTAAGCATCATTACTTCAGTCGCTTGATCCTTTAGAAATCATTCTAATTTGCTCCTCAAAAAATGCTTATTAATGTTAAAAAAAATAGATGAGTAGAATTTTTTCAGGTTTCTTTGATAAAGAGTAAGTTCAGAAGAAAAGCATATGTCTGAAACAGAAACATTTTTAACATTAGAAATGTCTTATCACTTTTGGTCCATTTAAAGCATTCTTTCTAAAAAGATGCATTAATCTTACTGTACAGTATGTCTTACCCAAAAGACCCCAAACGTTTGAGTGGCATTGTGTGTAAAAAATCTTTTTATTCCAGATAAATGATAATCTTTGGATCTTTCTATTCTTTAAAGAATCGTGAAAAATTAAACTGTTTTAATTATTGATGATAATACTAATATGTTCAATGAACAGCAAACCATCATATTAGAATGATTTTTGAAGCATCACGTGACCCTAAAAACTGGAGTAATGATGCTAAAAATGCAGTTTTGGTCACTGTTATAAATTACATTTTAAAATACAGTACATGTATATTCAAATAGAAAAGTGCTATTTTAAATCTTAAAAATATTTTACAATATTAATGCTTTTGCTTTTTTGGATTAAACAAATGCATGCTTGGTGAGAATTAAAAAAAAAACACCTTACTGTTCAAAAACTGGTACTGTAGAGCGAAAAAAATCTTTAGCAATACAATATTGCATATGATATTTTCAATAAAACCATCTTTTTTTCAGATGGATGAGAAACATACAGTAGCAGAAATAGCTCTGCAGTGCATATTAAAATAGAAATTAGACCCGTCACCTAAAGGTGCGTTCCTGCAGACAAATCCTGTGTAAACAGCGCTACTGATTACAAGCAATCTAGTTTTGACATTTTTTGTGAATGTAAAACTATCACTTATTACACGGCTCTCTGAAATGCTTGATTCTGATTGGTCAGTTAAGACATTTACAGGTCTGTTCTTTTCAAATAATAACCGCTCCAAAGTAATAACGCATAGCCGGTACTACTTGTATGTTTAAAATCCCTCCGTGCCAACAATTACCATTTGGTGCCATCTTGTGCCAAACACTGGACAACCACAATTAACAATGGAAAATTTCAAATACATCTGTTGTTTTATATTCATATGTAGATGTTATAAATTGTCTTACTAACGTTAGTTACGTTGTACTATATCGTTTCGCTGAAGGATGAAAATGTTAATTTAAAACAAATATGCCAATAAAATGTTTCAAATTCATATTCATGTCCAGTTTTTTTCCTTATGTGGCAAGTAGCCGTGTAATAAACAGGATAATGTTCATGCAGCCTGTACATTATCTCTTACATAACAACCCATTCCCAACTAAACTATCTTGACGGTATCAAAAAGTAAAGCCAAGTGTAAACGTAAAGGGTGGCAATCAAAACTGGACAGAGCTCCATCTCTGCTCTCCCAGGAGGTTTCGTTTCTAAAGTTTGCAGACAGTTACTCAGTCGCGAACAGTTTGGGCTGCTAACGTCGTGATCCACGTCCTCAGCCCCGCTGCGCTCGGGAGCCAATAATTCCTCTACAGCCTCATAATGGGCTGACAAGTCAATCACACTCAGACTCTTCAGCTTTACACCATTCGCCCTAATGACACCCTCCTGGAGAGCTGTCACCGGGCACGACTGCCTCATCCCACTCCTTCAGACAGAGCACCACCAACAGATTATTGAGAAACTGGTGACGATTGGAGGGAAAGTTACTCTTTTGCTCTTAGCAGCAGGTCAGAGTGTTTAGCTGATCACTTGCTGGACGTTGAGACAATATTGAAATCATATTCTGATACCTTTGCAATGATAAAACATCGTCAAATTGGCATGGAATATCCAACTAGAATATATATTGACAGATTTGTACATACTGTATAGGAATTGATCATTGATACAGCATAATGACCTTTATAAAAAAAAGACCAGTGCTGAGGCAGTGGTCTGGAAAGACCAAATAGTCAGTGAACTTTGATTTGCTCTTTTAATGCTGTTATTTAGCTTTTTCCTGCTGCATGGGATTATTACAGTGAGAACTGTGGGTAATGAGTAAGTTTAGAGTGAGATGATGCAGAATGAACTGAAGGCCAAGGCGATGGTACTAAAGAACAATAAGGCTATAAAAAAAATGTAATCAAATTATATATACACGTATATGTGTGTGTGTGTGTATATATATATATATATATATATATATATACACTCAACAAAAATATAAACGCAACAGCATTGTTTCTGCTCCGATTTTTCATGAGATGGACTTAAAGATCTAAAATTCATTCCAGATACACAATATTACCATTTCT
>JAUCMT010000028.1:14129207-14149623 GCA_032357475.1 Enteromius thamalakanensis
CTCACTATCACACATTTAGACTGATTTGTGAACAATGTTTAAGAGAAATGGTAATATTGTGTATCTGGAATGAATTTAAGATCTTTAAGTCCATCTCATGAAAAATCGGGGCAGAAACAAAGCTGTTGCGTTTATATTTTTGTTGAGTGTATATAGTAAAAAATATAGTAATTTTTTTAAACAAACAAAATTTGTTAATTAAGATTATTTTATATTATTTTTATTTAACACTTGTGAGTGTATGTGTATAAATTAAAAGATATAAAAAACATTAAATATATTATTATATTTTTCTTATCTATTATCTATTTCTTATTTGTTATCTTTTATTTATATCTGAATAAATATCTTAATCTTTTTTTAATTTTTTGTATAAATTAAAAAGTGAAACATTCAAATATATCTATAAAAATGATAATAATAATATATATATATATACTGTATATATATATATATATATATACTGTACACACTGGGTATGGAATTTTTCACTCTTTGTTATATTGCAACTATTTGCTAAAATCATTTAAGTTAATTTTTTTCCTCATTAATGTAAAAAAACAAAAACAATGGCTTATCAGAGTTTTTGTGTGTGAGTGTGAAAGTTACTTTAGATTGCTAAAACCTAATATTCATACAAACCCAGTCTTTTATGATCAAATTCATGCTGCTCATACATAATAAAAATCACCTCATGCTCCACAAGAAAAGACAAAAAAATTTCTATTTTCTGTCCTTACAGATTGGTGACCATAAAATGTGTTTAACACGATGCACACAGACACCGCAGTGGCTCCGAGAGGCCTGTATTTGCTAACATATCCAGCGGTTCCCTGTACAGCCGCTCGCTTGCCTTGCATATCGCCTGCACCTCGTGTTGTTGGATGCTGTTCCCCAGCCCGGGGTAGTAAAAAGCCCTGCCTTTACATAAAAGACTACATTTTAAATAGCTTTTGTCATTAATGCTTTATTAATTGCCCGGGGCGAAGCTAACCCGTCACAGAGTGTGCTGGAAAAGTATGACACTTTTAGGTCAGCTCGAGAGCGCTTGCTGAGCTGCAGAGAGGGGCTGAAATGGAACGAAGGCAGCGGGGAACAACCATTACGGTGATGAAGTGATGCCTCTCTGAAATATGCATATGCTGAATGATGTTTATAAAGAAAAATCTTAATTTCACAAAAAAACCCACACATACAAATGGAAAAAAGACGCAGCTCGGAAGCTACAGGAACTAAATGTTGTTGCAAAACAACGCAATTGTGTTTGTTTATCCGATTCCTCACAGTTGCACACAGTAATGATGCACCTATAACAGTCAGGCACTAATGACTGCTTTCTGAGCCCATTTACACATTAAAAATAAAATCTGATTACCTTCACATCTGCAGTGTCACGCTGGCAGTGCCTCCACGAGCGGGCGACACCAGAGAAAGTGCGGTTTGGGTGATCAAACTTGTTGCCGTTGGCGTTCAGGAAGAATGTAGTGAAAGGCTCCTGCAATTGAGTACACACAGAACAACACTGTCACTTTTATTGACCCAAATAAGCTCAAAAACATCTTTCCAAATGTGTGAACACAGCCATAGACACATCACATGATTCTGACTGCTAATTAGCAGCTTGTTTAGACAAATCTGCACCGTTTGGCGAAGCGCTAATGCTATTCGGTGCCCAAAACATCAGTAGAATAAAAAAGTAAATTCCTTCTACATTCATTTCTATGGTAATTGGATTCAATCTCATGAAGGAGTCCTTCTTCGCTGCTCTGGGAAACGTTCCGTTTGCACAAACATCTCAATATAGGGAGTCATGTGTCAGATTATGAAGAGTTTGTGGAAGGTTTTTTTTTTGTCCTCTCATTTTCTGTAACAGTGCCCGAGGCGGAGTTAATTATATGGCCTGTTGGCTGAGGAGCCCAGCTCTGGCTCTAATTGGCAGATTCAGGGTCATCAGTCTGAGCTGGCAGTACGAGGAGTTGACATGGAGATACTGGATCAGCCAGAGGAAAAGATGATGGTGTCTACAGTCTCAGTCAAACCTGGTGTGAGAGCTGCCAAATCATCATCACCAACGCTACGGGGCCGCATTGGAAGAGCCCATTACTAAGTTTTCATTATGCATTTAAATTTTTTTTCCTCGGAAGATTGATAGACGGATTCCTCATTAAATGAGGTCTTTTAAAATAACGAGCTTTAATGGCTTTCCAATCAAATCGCATACACAAATTGCTTTGTAAACAAACTGCACTAGGTTTAGATTGCATTCATCATCAAATCTGACACAAATATCAAATCCAAACACTCCGCATGACTGATTTGAGCTCTGCCGTAAAATGCTTGTGCGGTGAAAAATTGTAACAAAACACAACAGGGCATTGTTTATCATTGCAGACTAGTACAACATAGCCATATGATGTAACAGATATCGAAAAAACGGAGATACTCAAACCCAATCTCTTCTCGACCTTAGGAACAACTTCATATTCTGTGGTGATCTGGGCTTTTTTCTGTGTGTGTCTACCATTCCATTTGTCCTAGATCAGCGCTTGGAGACTCAGGGCAAGTGAGGACGTTAGAAGAAGACAATGATGGACATGTTTCCCAGCGCTCCACGTGCTGTCTAAGAGGCATAAAGCTGTCACGTACTAGCCTGTAAATCATTACACAGAGGTTTTTGACTTCTTTTTCACATATGCCTGTTTACCAGCCTGTGAAATCCACTCACCGGCTCTCTCTAGCGGAACATCAAGCTCGCAGATTGAGATGTAGGGGTTGATTCACGTGTGCGGTGAAAGGACGCACTAACGTGTGCTTTGACTGACGGTGATTTGATCCACTAACTGGGCTCAGGGTTACAGTATTGGAATCTTTTTTGTATACACAGACTCTTGACAGCATCATTTCCAATTCACAGCCATGATATATTTTGAAAAATATTACATTTTTGGATAGATTTAGCATGGTATCACATAACATAAAGGTGACATATCATGATTTTTTGGAATGTTTAAGTGTTGTAATTGCATCCCTGGTGCATCTACCAACCAAGAAGACGTGAAAAAGGACAACCCAGTAATTTTGGGCGCTACGACCATCTCTGCAAGCATTAAATCAAATCCAAGCCACTCAGATTTCGCTCCTCCCATGACGGAGAAAGGAAGTCTTATTATAACGTTACCACACCTTAAAGAGTTAGTTAATCCCAAAATTACAATTCTGTCATTGATTACTTACCCTCATGTCCCACAGTACAGTTAGCAAAAACTGTGGATGGAAATGTACAGGTGTAAGAGTTATAATTCTGTCATTGATTAGTTTCAAACCCAAAAGACCTATGTTTATCTTCAGGAACACATATTAAGATATTTGTGCTGAAATAGGAGAGCTATCTGACTCTCCATAGACAGCAACACAGCTGAAGATAATCCCTGGTCCATAAACATAGTAAATATATGGGTAAGACAGTCCATATGACATCAGTGGCTAAACTTTTCTGTTTTGTTACGGTACCGGAATTAATAAATTTTTTTTGCACAAACTAAAAAAAATACATAATTTACTCATTTATAATCTACAGTCTTCTCCCCCGAGTTACGTCTTCCACTATTTTAGAGAGGATCACAATTCATACGCAAGTGTAAACAATGCCAATCACGTTCATGCAAGAAAAATAATACAATTATTATTAATACTTCAACAATTTTAGAGATTACTGATTACGTCATAAGTAATCTTAAGTAATCTCCAAAATTGTGGAAAATGTAACTCAGAGGAGAAGAATGCAAAATAAATTATATTATTTTTGTTTTCTTTGCGCTAAAAAAAAGACCTGGGAATATTTCAGTTGTATTGCTGTCTATGGAGGGTAAGATAGCTCTCAAATTTCATCAAAAATATTGTGTTCTGAAGATGAATGAAGGTCTTACACGTTTGAGGGTGAGTAATTAATGATTACCCATGGTGCCACCATTGTTTTTTGCAAATGAAAGCAATGTACCAGTTCTAACACCATGACAAATGTTCGAGCAAAGTATGCTAACTGGGGACTTACATATGCGACCCTGGATAACAAACAGTTGTATGTCAAACAAATTTCGTCCTATCCTAACAAACCATACATCTACAAATTGCATAAATCTCAGTTTTAAAAAATTTATCCTTCTGACTGGTTTTGCCTTCGAGGGTCACATATTGAGACTTATATTGCACCTGAGACTTATGTTACATCTTGTAAAAAGGGTCATAAACAGGTCTCCTTTAATGTACTACAGATGTAATACAAATCCAATAAAAAAAAGGTTTGTTTGTTTTGGATTGTAGTCAGTGGAATATTCATAAACTGATGACATAACTTAAACTTCCTCTCGTTGAAAACAGACTTGTATGATATGATTAAATATTCATACAGGCTATAATATAATCCAGAAGCAGCTGAGCTCAGTTAACTATCCAGTAAAACAAGGTACTGCCCAGATGTTGAAGATATCAAATTCCTTGTATCCATCCAATCAACGAGACTTACAGTTCGGACAAGCCAGTGAAGGGTGGAGGCTGCGGTGGAATAGTGGGTTGTGTAGTGGCAGGGTGGAGTTTCCTCATCCCATGATTCATAGCGGTCGGCGTAGAATACGGCACGCTTTGGGTTCAGCGCTCCGATTGGCTGAGGAAACACACAGATAGGAAAAAAAATCAGGAAATGGTCCATCTTGACATGCATTTTGAATTTTTGTTTTGTGTTGCACATGTATTTAAAAAACGTAAGCAATATTAAGTACGCTTTTATTTTTTCCAAATCTACTGATTATTTTTAATCACGCAAGAATGACAACAAACCATTCCACACAAACTGTTACGCTGACAGAAGCCATGCTGTTCTCATTCCGTGCGCTTTCTATACACGAACGACAACCTGCCGTCACGTAAAAAAGACTTATAGCACACATTACATCCGTGGAGCTGAGAGCTTTGCGTGCATCGGTGTGTATGTGTGTGTATCTTCATGAATGTTTGATGGAGAAGGCTGAGCAGAACTCCTTGAGGAAAAACTAGTGGATTTTTCTTGAGGTTTGTCTGTCACGCAGTATTACTATCCCATGTAATCTTTGTTCAAGGCACTTTTAGCCTGGGCCTGGTGCACAGAAAATGCAGGACATATAAACAAGTACACTTAAAGTAAGCTTAAATGTTTTAGCATGGAGTCCCAAAAAGATCAAGCTAGAATGATTTGTTTATAGATCAAAACATTATTATTTCTCTTATCAATGCTCAATTTTCAGAGAATAACAACTTGTTTTTAAAGCTGAAGTGAATAAATACGAGTTACACTTTATTTTAAGCTACATTTATCATATTTACAAACTATTAGCTACAACTTTTGCCACAATAAACTCCTAATTTGCTGCTTATTAATAGTAAGTAATGTAGTTGTTAAGTTAAGGCTTTGAAGAACTAATAAACAGCCAAATATGTTAAAAATAGGCATGCTGGTAAGCAACGAGTTAATAGTGAGAACTTGTCACTATACCAAAGTGTTACCGAATTTCCATTATCAAAAGAACAAATACTTAATACAAGTAGTAATGTTTTTTATACAAAAAATAGTTTCTTGTTTGCCTGTAAAAATCCATCTATATAGGAGTTATCTGCCCGCATGTCTGTGTTTCTGTGTTTGTAAGGCAATCTGAAAGGTCTCCGCTAAAGACAGCGAGTAATCTAGCCTGGCTTAACCCTGTCTGACCTGATTTACACCCTGTACGTCCGCACTGCTCTGCCTTGACCATCCTTCTGCTGTTAAACCACTCTAGAAAATCCTGCACAATGTCTAGAGTAAACATTCATACTGGCATTCGGAGCCCTGGAATTCGCTCTCCCTCTCTTTCACACACACATACGGATGTTGATAAACCTGTCATCATACAACATAAACAATTTGTAACAGTCTCTCTTCTCTAAATCCAGTAATGGCTGAAAGTCAAACTCAGACAGTGGATGTATCCAACTACATCATAAGCGCTAATTGTTTCTTAGTGTAACATCTGCAAACAACTTTACATTTGCTCACTGCATGTAAATACAGAAAATATCAGCCCTATAGCACTTAGCAGCAGTCCAAAAAACAAACATATTATATGCGTATATATAAACACACACACATATATTCTAGTATATACTGTATGCATACTAGTGCTGGGCAACGATTAATTGTGATTAATCGCATGCAAAATAAAAGATTTTTGTGTACATATTATGTGTGTACTGTGTATGTTTATTATGTGTATATATAAAGATAAACACATATACAGTAACTATAAAAAAAATAAAATTATATATATATATATATATATATAGGTGGTGACCACAGACCACTTCTCAGTTCCTATGCTTTCTGGCTGATGTTTTGTTCACTTTTGAATGCTGGCGGTGTTTTCACAGGATGTGACATGTGACCAGGTATGGCTTCTCATACTAGGAATTTGTGCACAAACACACACCATGAACGCACAGCTGGAGCAGAGGGCAGCCATTGCTGCAGCGCCCTGGGAGCAATTGAGGGAAAGGGTCTCACCTCAGTCGTGGTATTAAAGGTTACTCACTAACCTCACCCACAATTCTTGCTGGACCTGGGACTCAAACCACGACCTTTGGGTTACAAGTCCAATTCCCTATCCATTAGGCCACGACTGCCTCAAATGTGGATGCGTCTGCTCAAACGGTCAGAACTCCATGAGGGTATATATACACACACACATTTAAAATATTATTTACTTTTAGATTATTATTATTTGCTACACCGATTGACCTATGAACTATAATATACAAAGTATAATTAAATAACCTGTTTTTACACACACACACACAAAATTATAAGCATTATTAATATTCAAAATATATTATTTTACCACAGGCGTAATTAGTTCTTTCATCAGACCTTGTTGCAAATGAAGACTGTGAACAAGTAAAGTATATCTTTAAATTATGAAGGCCAGTCAAGCTTTTCAGACACCCAATTTTAAAACAAAAACAAGCTGTCCTCACTCAATTAAGAAACTTTTAGATTCCAATATATTGGCCTCCATAGCTTTCAATTAAAAGGCAACGCAGGTTCTCGGGCGGTCAATATTAACATACGTGTTATTGACGAGGAGGACAGCGCCGGCCCTAGAGTGAGATCAATACTCCCAGAGATCTGGAGTGTGAGCGTGGGAGAGCATTTGGTTGTTTAGAGCAGTGTGGGAAATTTGTCTAGACTCAAAGCATGGCATAAATAACAGAGCCATGTCATAACAAATAGCTCTAAGAGCGGAGATATATCTGGCATTTTTGAATAGGAAGGAAAAAGCACTATACGGTTTAATGCAGAGGATAATGACCACAAACAAATTCGTCATTTGCTGGTTTTTCCAGAAAGATCTGAGCCTACTTGGATCGCGCTTTTGGCAGAGTAACTTCAAACCGGTTCCTCAACCCTGCTGCCTTTCATTCCCTTCCTTTTTAATGACCATCCACGCCGATGTTAGCACGATTGGGGCGAATGAAAGAGAAGTTTATGGAGATCTGCTGAGATTTATGAGCTGATAATGACCTGCCATGTGACGTCTTGGGCTGACCGTGATTGGGTGAGCAGCCACAGGAAGTCTAGCACACTGTAAAAACCTTCTGAGTGGGACCGGTGTTGGCTGCAAGATGAGTCCATCTTATAGCAGCAAAAAGACCCACTTAAGCGAGGAAATATTGTGCTTGGCATGACATGGAGTGTTTGCCCGGTTCAGGACAGCAGCTGTGGAACAGACAGGCAACACAAATGTTTTCCAGCGCTGTGTCAAACCCCAGCAAAACTGTCCATCTTTGTTTTCAGTCGTGTAGATATAGTCATTTTAAAACTGCACTATGACTTCTGGAGTGCTCTGAAAGAGGAGTTTAAAAACAAAAATACTTATGTACTTATGTTGCTATTTTAAGGTATTTTTAATAGAAAAGGCTGCTACTGTGCTTTTTTGGAGAGAAAAAACATCTATGCTAACCGCACTAGCCATCTAGCAATTTACTATTTCCTATTCAAAGTTCAATGACATGCTCAGTGCACTTAACAGGGTGAACAAAGAACCATGTAATTGTCTTACGCAAGACCCTGTAGGGAATCAGTCTTAAATAAAAAACAGGACTTGGTGTAAATTTAAGGCTTTCCAGACACTCGTTCCCCAGGCTATCTGAAGGAAACACCCCGCAACAGATGCTAATAGTGAGACGAAGGCAGCCGATAAAGAATTTAAAAGAGCAACTTTTACAAAACAAGTTATGTCAAAAAAAGAAAGAGAAAGAAAAAAAAAACTCCTGGGACTGCAAAGGGAATTCTGGATCTTGCCAAAAGACATCTTGGACAAAAGTCCAACATATTTAAAAGCACATGATTTGACGGGAAAAAAACCTCCCTCATTAAAAGGTTTGTTTATTTATTTATTTATTTTAATATTTTTTATATTACAATATAATACACACACACACATAAATAGCAACTAATTAACCCTAATTAATATTTATTCATATGTATATGAATTTATATTCACAAAAAAGTTTTCTGTTTAATTTAATTTTAATTTGTTTTTGTTTGTCTGAGCAAAAAGTAATGCAACAAAAGCAATAAGAGCAATAAAATGTCATTCTGTTGAACAGTTCTAGCGGTGGCAGCCTCCAAGTTAAACCAGACAACACAAAGTTTGTCAAGTCGAAATATCTACAGCAGTGGCGTAGGCAGAAATTGTATTATGGGCGGGCCATTGAAAAAGTGAGCGGGCCTATATTTTTTCTAGGAAAAAATATTACTGTTTTTACTCATATAAATTACTCATTATTACTCATATAAACCTGACCATTTTATTCGGCAATGAATAAATAAATCAGGTTTATATTAATAAATATATTTTTAATACATTTGAATAATAAAAATAAACTAAAAATGTATTTTGATCAAACTTGCCTGGGTGGGCCAGGGAATAATGTGGGCGGGCCAGTGTCGCCCTGGCCCATTACTGGCTACGCGCCTGATCTACAGTGTACTTTTTTTTATTAATTCATTTTAGACCTCAGATTAGCTAAAAGAACAAACTAGGCCACCATTGCACAATGAGCCAGTCACGCAATAAGAATATACCCGTTTATCAAAATAGATTTCCAAATCAAAAGAATGAATGTTATTTAAAATTCAAAAACAGAATTACAATATTCAATTTCCCATCATTTATACAATTTTTGGTAAGGGGAGAAAAAAAATACAGCCAATGGAAATAAGCAAACAATGGTATTGCTCTCTTTCAGTTCAGTCCTTCAAAACATCCAAAGAGTCCAACAAATGTAAAGAGTTTTAGAGTTTGGCGGAAAAAAACAATATAACAAATAAAAAAAAACAACAAAAAAAAAAACCCTCAATCCATAAACCTTTGCGCACACAGTGCAAAAACCCAGCATTAAACATGCGGAATAAGCATGTGTGTGAGTGTGTCGAGTGAATGTGAATGTGTGTGTGTGTGCGGACCGTTTGAGTTTTAGATTATCAGAGTGAGGACATTTTGGCTGTTCCTCACTTTCTGGGAGCCCTTTAAAGGTCTGTTTGAGGGTCAAGACTTGATTTTAGGGGTCACGTTATAATCGGGTAAAGGGTAGGTTTAGGGTAAGGGTTTAGGTAAGGCACTTAGTTTTGATGGGTAGGGTTAGGGTCAGGAGCTAGAGATTGCATTGTGTCAATGTACGTCCTCACAAAGATAGCTATACAGAGTTGTGTGTGTGTGTGTGTGTGTTTGGTATCAGCAGCGTGAATCTGACCTGGCATTGGCTTGTCCTCCTTGCCACAGTTTTGTCAGGCATATTTACAACAAAAATTATTATTAGTATTAAAAGGCTGATAGGCTTTCATCTCAAGTAGTAATTAGTTGTAATTTTTTAATTTTTTTTATTTGCTGCAATCCTATAGGTTATCCCATTTTTCAGGAAAAATGTTTTACTAATTTAAAACACAGTAAACTGTATATGTCTTATTCCTTTATATGTTTTAATATTTACAAATCAGAATAAGCATGCTGTTTACATTTTTGCATAAAACTTGTGTTACACTAAATTACAATGTAACATTAATTCAACAAAATTTCAACATAAAAAAAGAACTATTAAAAAAAGATCTAAAACCTCAAAAGTAGACACTTGTTTAATGTGCTTTCTATGGACATACAATTACTTTTGATGCGGACACCTTGATGTCTTCGACCCATTCACACACACACAGACACACACACACACATTAAAGAAACAGCAACTAATTAACTCTATGACTATATCTGAAAATGTGTTAATTTTTATTCATCAATTATAATTAGGACACACATGAATATGGGGACAAAATAAAGGTTGCCAATGCATATACACATCACACATATTACTCAAGTATTTAATGAGGAATGTGAACACATCCCTTGTGACCCAATTAAATCAAACCCTCAGAGACACCTGTGCAGGGACAATATCTGTTCAATAAGATAATTAGCTGCTAATTAAAAAGCTATTTGCCGTATAAGACACAATACGATTAAGATGCCACAAAAAAAGCTTTAAGCATCCATTTGTTCACTCTCTATAAACAAAAAGCATTCGACCGGGTTAAGTTATATATAACGGCTGTCACATTTTAAATACTATTTAAAAGAAGATGCAAAGATTTATGCTACTAATGAGCTGGAACAATATGAATGCAGGCTTTGAGTCTAACATTAGGCTGTAAGTTTAAGATAATCGCTCTGGATGTGTATGTCATTTTATCTTTACGAATGCAACCGTTGCCTGTGCTTTCGGAAATTAAAACAAGTACCATGAGACAATTTATAAATACGCTGTCATTATAGTTTACCCACGCTCTAATCATGTAGCTCCAGCAGTATGGGCAGCAGCTAAAATGAACTTTGTCAAAAAGACTTCTGGTATAAAATAGCAAAAAACTGCTTCTGACAGGTCTGCTTTGTGGAGCTCATGAAACGTAATGACAGCTAACCACAAAACAACATTTAAAACAAGTCCTCCTCTACTCGGGTTACCTCATTTTGCTGCACACAAACTACAGCCTCAAGAACAATTATCATTCAGTGGGCTACTCTCTCATGTTCAAAAGATAAGCCAGTCATTTATCCATAGCATCGCACCAGAGCGCCGTCATTTGGTGCAATCTGCACTACCTCCCCTGGAGACGCTCATTCTGTATTTCATATATCAGAGAAAATTGCATTAAGGATGTGTGTGCCGGCAGTGTGCTGTCAGGAGGAGTAGCACTTGTTTTTACTGGCCTCGTCAGCCTGCGAGAGCACAATGTGCAGCTTCGGTCTAATGCAATCAAGCTCCCCGCAAGTCAAAACAAAGCAGATGCGGCCCCGAAAAACACTTGCCGTGCACAGAGGCAGCAGATGAGAATGGTGGCAGAGAAGAGGAAAAACAGATATGGCATCTCTAAGAGCAAATGCAGCATGGTTTTTAGCGAGCCCGTTCAGTGTTACCCATAATGCACTTTTCTGCAGTGAGCAGGTAAACTGCTGGAAGGCTGGGTGTCTTCTCCAATGCCTTTTGATTTTAAGTTTCATCATAAAGGACTAAAAATGTATTCAGAAAAATTTTGTAAATACATAAGTAAATCCATACATACATACATACATGCATATATAAATTTAAAAAGAGAACTGGCAACCCAACTAACTAAAATGGTATACATTTGTAAAAATTGTGTAAGTGCGTTAAAGAGTGTAAATAAATAAATAAATACATTTAGAGAGAACTGGCAACCCAACACAAAACTGAAATTCTATATTTAAAAACATAACAAAAAAATAGTGCTGGACAACAATTAATCGCACACAAAATATATGTTTTTGTGTACATAATATATGTGTGCGTACTGTATATATTTATGTATGTATGTATAAATACACACACATGCATGTATGTAATAAGGAAAAATATCTTGGTTATATATTAAGTATATTTATATATAATATTACTTATAAGAAAATAAATATATGTACTGTATACATGTAAATATTTTCAAAATATATACGATACGTGTGTCTTTATCTATACATAATAAACATACACAGTTAAGACACCTATATTATATAAACAAAACTTTTATTTTGGATGCAATTAATCGTTGCCCAGCACACACACACAAAAAATAAAATATTATTTTTATGTAAAAGTTATATGATAATTATGAATAACTAACTTAAGAATTCTTTCAGGATTTTTAAAAAGCCTCCCAATATCTGTATAATCTTTTAAATGTATAATAAATAATAAACGTATTAGGCATTATAATTTATGCATTAAAATGCATACATTTAGAGAGAAAAAACTGTGTATAACTGAATGTCTATATTTACATATTACAAGTTCTAATGTGTAAAAATGATAAACAACTCATGAGAAATATTTGGCTGATACATGGGGATTCATATTCTGCGAGATAATTGTGTGAATGCAAGTCCAGTCAACTAGAATTACATTCGCTTGAACAATCAGACATTCATAACAAGAGATTTGCACAACTCAGGTAATTATGCTTGCTGTCAGTTTTCCGCTCTACCTTGCTAGCCCACTCGTAAAGATCCGTTAGAGACACTTCATCTAATTTCCTGTCAAAGCTGCACAAAAGAAGTGGAATAACGCGCTATCGCAGAAGAGAGTTGGCGTGGGTGCGCTCGGTGAGGGCCTAGAGTATGATGGCTTCGCATTAGCACGCGCCAATTAATAGCTGCGAGCGAGACGGCTTCCCTTTTCTATCAGCCACCTGTCCGTCAAAAAGGAAATAATCATTAGATTCTAATAAATCTGTCTGCCATGTCCATGTAGCTGCCATGCAAAAATGTGCTAGTCTTAGCCCCGGGGTGCCCAGAGACCTGTTTTTCGTTATTCGCTGTACAGTTGAATGCACGCACTTTTGGTGGAGTAACTTTAGGTGTGTATTGTAGGTGCGGTTGAGAGGGGAATTATGGAACATATCAAGCGGGATATTTCAGCAGTTCTCCACAATGCTGCCCATCAGGACACCGCTGCAGGGCATTCTCACCAGCATGACTGGCAGCTGTTTCCTGCCGGACAGGTCACGTGATCACGGTTCATGGAACAGCGGTGCATGGTTTGCGTGTCTGGGGCTCTGGGAGTTGTGTGAGAATGGCAGGTGAGAATTTGAGGGTGTGTTCAGAGGAACCGGCAGCCCAACTTATGTTTTCCAAGACATGTTTGCAATGCAATATTTGCTTTTTGGGTTTATTGAGGGCATATACATGTAGTAAAGGCTCACTGTTTGTTCATACACACAATAAACCCAAATTTGGGTGAGTGTAGATTACTGCACAAACAGGGATGTGCAAATTTTATTTAATTTTTTTATATATAGTTTAATTAAAAATACCTTTTAAAATGAAATTTATATTGCTAGATTAATAGATAGATCAAATAGTAAAGGGATAGAACAATTTATAAAGATAAAAAGATGGAATGATAAAACAACAGACAGAAAGAATGAAACAGACGGATGAGCAGACAGACGGATAGACGGATAGATGGATAGAAGACAGACGGATAGACGGATAGATGGATAGAAGACAGGCGGATAGACAGACAGACCCATGGATAGATGGATAGATGGATAGACAGACAGATGGGTAGACGAATAGACAGGCAGACAGACAGACAGACAGATGGATAGATAGACAGACAGACGGATAGATGGATAGACGGATAGACAGACAGACAGACAGACAGACAGACAGACAGACAGACAGACGGATGGATGGATGGATGGATAGACGGATAGACAGACAGACAGACAGACAGATAAATGGATAGAAAGGCAGACAGAGGGATAAATGGATAGACGGATATACAGGTGGATAGACAGACAGATGGATAGACGGACAGACAGACGGATAAATGGATAGACAAACAGACAGGCAGACAGACGGACAGATGCATAGACGGATAGATGGGTAGACGGATAGACAGTCAGACAGATGGGTAGACGAATAGACAGACAGATAGATGGGTAGACGAACAGACAGGCAGACAGACAGACATAAAGATGGATAGATGGATAGATGGATAGACGGATAGACAGACAGACACATAGATGGATAGACGGGCAGACAGGCAGATAGACGAATAGACAGGCAGACAGACAGACGGATAGATGGATAGACAGATAGATGGATAGACGAATAGACAGGCAGACAGACAGACAGACAGACGGACAGACGGATGGACAGACAGATGGATAGATTGATAGACGGATAGATGGGTAGACAGACAAGACACATAGATGGATAGACGGATAGACAGGCAGACAGACAGACAGACGGATAGACGATTAGACAGGCAGACAGACAGACGAATAGATGGATAGACAGACAGACAGATAGATGGATAGACGAATAGACAGGCAGACAGACAAACTGACGGATGGACAGACAGATGGATAGATGGATAGACGGATAGATGGGTAGACTGATAGACAGGCAGACAGATGAATAAATGGGTAGACGAATATACAGGCAGACAGACAGACGGATAGATAGGTAGACAAATAGACAGGCAGACAGACAGACAGACAGACGGATAGATGGATAGACGGATAGACAGACAGACGCATAGATGAATAGACAGGCAGACAGACGGATAGATAGGCAGACGGATAGATGAATAGATGGATAGACGAATAGACAGGCAGACAGAAGGATAGACAGACGAATAGATGGATAGACAGTCAGACAAATAGATGGGTAGACGAATTGACATGCAGGCATACAGACAGGCGTATAGATGGATAGACAGACAGATGCATAGATGGATAGACGAATAGATGGATAGACGGATGGACAGGCAGACAGACGGATAGTCGAATAGACATGCAGACAGACAGATAGATGAATAGACAAATAGACAGGCAGACAGACAGACAGACGGATAGATGGATAGACAGACAGACACACAGACATATGCAATTCCAGTTCAAATTCCAATTTAACTTTATGTAGGATGTGTCTAATCCAAATTTTCAGCAAGCCAATTTTTGCCCAACCCTGCTGCTAATCTGTAGCATGGATGAACACACAGTTTGCTAATATTACGGGGAAAAAGAAGAGGAACCGAACAAAGCATATTCACCACAAAGCCAAAAAAAGCCGCCTACCTCATTATCTACAATAACACACACTCCCCTCCTACGCACATTCACCCCCGAGGCTGCACAACCCTACATTATTGAACAAAGGCAGGGGTCTTCACAGCAAGGGACTCAGGAGGGAGGTTAAAACCCCCGTTTCTGTTTCAGCAGCATTGAACCTTCAGAGGTTAGAGCCCCAGGTTGGCCAAGGACATGCGTCAGGACGGCCTAAGGCCTGTGAACTCCTGCTAATGAAGGCAGCTCAAGCTGGTAAACAGCACAGGGTGGATGTCACAAGCATACATTACAATACATCACTGTCTTCCTCAGGCCAGGGGGCTTCCTCTGCCCACCTGGTGCCACGCTGACATGTTCAGGGACTACAATGCTGTAGGAAGAGGGATTTTAAACAGATATTACTGATGCTGACTGCAGAAAGGGTAAGTGTTATAGCTAAGGTTAAATATAATCAACAGCAATTTATCTTTTCCACAAACGTATTCCGACCAAGAACTGGCCACTTAAGACAGTCTCCAAAAGCATTTGTGGCAGCAAAACAAAACAGCAAAACAAGAGCAGAACAGTCTTCTAGTCTGCAGTTTTAGAAATGGTTTGGAAATGAGGATAGGAGTGGGTGTGGAAGAGAGAGAGTTATGTAGATATGCTCAGACAGGAATGTGGTTGTTTTCAGGTCAGTGAGCTTGTGAGATGTAAACCTAAGCAAATGAGTGAATGAGAAAGAGAGAATGTGACAACCAAATGAAGGTATAGAGGAGAAGCAGAGATAGTAATGCAAATGATTTTCTTCTAAAGCATACAAACCAAAAGCCTTTTTTTTTTTACCATGATTTACATTAGACACCCATTAAAATTTCACTTGGTGTAACAAATGTTCTGTGATGAAGATATAGTTAAAATCATTCTTAATATTAAAGAATAGCAATAGTCCACACCACAGCTGTAACAATAAAAAAAGGTTGGAGGATGCGCCAACATCGTATAAATCTGGTGTGTGGAAACATTTCATGTTACATATTAGGGAATGGATATAGTTTGGACAGATATTTAGAAAGAATGCTCGGGCTCGGTCACATCAGCGCAAATGTGCGTCTGTGTTATAACGGCGCTTTTTGCTTTTGACATTTCCGACCGCCTTCCTACAGTTGCTTATTACAAGCAGGCTTTCCACACAAAAAAGTGCATGTGTCATTAGTATGAAAAAATGTAGATTAATTTAGATTAATTAATTACACAAAAAGAATGTGTAAAATGTTTTTTTTATCGCATTTATTTTTGCACCGTGGGACTAGATGAGTTTCGGCAGACGGATTATACTGGAGCACCAACTAGCGTTTCTAATGTTCTGAATGTACTTGAAAGTACGGATGCAGCGATCCAGATCGACCGATATGTTCGTGCGTTTTGTCAGTAAAGCCGTCATGTAATCAGCGGTAAATGCCATCAGGTGCGTGATTTCACATTGAGCCGTATATACTACACACATATATATATATATGATGTGTGTGTGTTTGTATGTGTTTTACCTTTGAAAGATCCCTGAAGTTAGAGGGAACTGTGAGGTCCAGTTCTTCTGACTCATAGTTTGTGAGGACCCATGGGAAAACAGGATACTGGTTCAGATCATTGTATGTCCTTCCTGAAAGAGTGAAGGTGAAACTATTAGAAGACAGGCAGCAATCCAACAACCAACAGATGTAGATAATCATTTTGTTGTCCAAGTTATACTAGCAGGTCTCATGACTACTGGTATTGTGCTCGTCTCCTGGCTAAGGAGTGTGATCAAACACTTACTAGGAGATCATAAATTCATCATTTAAAAACATGATTGACGACATGAACTTCCTCATTTATAAAAAGGAAGAAACAAGCGTGTTGCGTGTAATGACAAACATCATATCCCACAGTGTGATGAGATGATAAAAAGACTCCGGTTTCCATAATAACATGTACAGTAATAGAGTTTTCAACGTGATGAACAGGCAGATGTTGGTGTGGTTGTCTGTCACCGAGCCTAATGACTGTATTACAGCTGGAGGAGGGTTAGAAAAGGTTTGGTGGTACTACTTCGGTTAAAGTTTCTGAAAGTGAAAATTGTGCGGTGAAGTTGTGGCGTGGGTGTAATTAAAGGCATGCATATTCTACTAGAAGATGACACCGTACCCTTGACACCCCTCCCTGTGGCACAGTCAGGCCTCTCTTCTGATTGGCCAGAGAGTTGTGGTAACCATGGAGACCTATATGAAGTATCCATGACTGAGCACATATGCGGCAATGCAATAGACGCCAGATGTGGCTTTGTCTTTTTCTCATTCCATTTTTCCCCCTTCATCGTTCCTTATCTCTGTTTCTCTCTTTCTGAACTGTGTTTCACTGCTACTAGGAAGATGGATTTCAGATGGTAAGAACTGTCACAGGAGAACCAATCATAAGAGAGAGCTATAAAATGGCTTGTCTCTTTTCTAAAGGCACTATAATTTCTCACAGATGATCCAAGTTGTATAATATTTAACTCTTTTTAATTTATTATTAATAGATTATTATTTTTTCAATCTTAAATTAGTTAATTCTTTCTATATAAATTTAATTTAGAAATTATTTATTTAGGTGTAATTTATTTTTTCTTAATATCCCTCTATAGCAATAGTTGAAGTAATTTATTGCATATAAATAATTTATACATAATCAATATAAATACTTAGTATAAATAATTGATTACTTCAATCTTAAACTTTTTTTTTAAATTTAATTTAACTACTTTTTTATTTATTCTCTCTCTCTCTCGAATAAAGTAAGAAACATAATAACACAATTTTGAATATTGAATTAAAATATAAAAAATATTAGATATATATATATATATATATATATATATACACACACACATAAAACTTTAAATAAATAAATACATTTATTTATTCATTAGACTTGATATATATATAAAATATATATAAAATTCTAATTTATATTGAACTGTAATTTAACTGTAATTGATTTTTTTAGGATATATGACATTTGTCATATTATATGTATATATATTTTTCCAAAATTATTTGAAACACTAAATAATAAACAATTTACTTGCATTTAATAGACTTCCCGTGTATACAAAATACATACACTATACAAGTTTTACATTAATATATATTATATTAATAACTTTCATTATATTATATTATTTTACATTTAATGTTGACTAAACTTAAAAGTACAAACATGCATGCATACTGTATTTATATAAAAAAGTTTGTTTCTGGGTAGATTCTGCTCCAATATTATATATACTGTATATATATATATGCACAGATAGGATTTTCTTTGAAAGAAAGCTGTAGCCAAGAAATAAACCTTATGCTTTTGAATGCACAAAAAAAAGAAGATTTTTAGGAACTGCCAATCTGATATATAGCCCTGTAATATTGCAAAGGTGCTGGCGTGGTTTGTGCTGCTGTGTGAACAGAGAAGTTTCCAGATTGTCTGGCGACTGCTGTGATCTGGAGCTGTAAGGACGCCACTGAAGCTTGGCCATGCTGATATATAAGAGCTCTTAAAGAAGAGATACACTGGGGCTATTTCATCTTTACAGTGCGATTACTCAGACAAGGACTGGAAGCCTGGTATTTCCTGTGGAACTCAGGGAGGGCACAAATTAAAGCTGATCCTGACCTTCGTAAAAATCCTCTGAGGTGATGCTAACCCACAGGAGCGTCTCAGCTCAGATAACTGCCTATGAGGATGTAAAGGGTGTGGAGAGTTTGACGTTCTGGGCTTTGGTTCTGGGTTCTTCAGGCCTGTCATGATGGTTGGAGATAATAGCGTGTGTGGGCTAATTACCAGACTCATCCCAAATGACTGTCATTAATCTTCCTTAAACAGCCACCTCTTAGAGAGTACAGATAAAACACTTCCACAATTTATAAAGCTCTCAAGTGGTTTAATACAATATGAGCAGTTTAGGTTTAGTGCTGTTAATTAAACTAACATGGCATTTATTACACTGATATTTACCCTAATATTTTTATTTATTTATTCTCTTTCTCTCTCTTTAAATGCATTAATATTATTTTATGATATGTATTAAATATAATTGTTACTAATTAAATTTATATTTTGTACATTTATGATTAAAATTAATAAATTATTATTGCTGATTATTTTAAGTAATATTTATAGTTAGTTATATTACTAATATTATATCTTTGCCAGTTTTACTTTCCAAATTAAATAATATAAAATAATACAAAAATAAGAATATAAAATAATAAAAAATAAAATACAAATAATATAAAATATAACAAAATAAATAAATAAAAATACAACAAATCATAATAATAATATACAATAGTACAAAATAAATAAATAAAAATAAAATAAATGGGAAGCACAGTCGTTTCTATTCTGATACGTACACTGACACTAACGAAATCCTTTCCAAACTTTGGGTATAATGATCGTGAGATAGGCCGAGTCTAAGATGAGGTAGACTTGATTAACCAGGTTAATGCCACATTGTGAAGTGGGGCCGAGAAGAGGAAAAAGGTTGAGATGAGGGGAGGTTGAGCTGACAGGACCGAGGCCCAGGTGGAAGATGTTAATATCACCGCAATAGTGTTTAATTAGGAGCGGACCGGCTTCACATTAACACCCCTCTCTCTCTCCTGTCGGTGAGCCCGGGCTTCACTGACACCTCTGTCAGCACAGGTCATTACCACTCCTGCCTTTAATGAATTTTACCCCGTTCCAACTCTGCCTTACATCTAATTAGCTGACAATAATGTTTCGAACTCACGCCGGAGCTAAATATAAATATGCATGAATATGCAGCGCGAGCAGGGATGACACATTTCAGTGTCAAGAGGAGGTGTGTGTGCGCGCGAGAGAGTTCTCACTAGTTCACATCAGAGACATCGCAACAGAATATTTCAACTCTGCACACACTCACAGAGACACACTAATTTTCCCAATGAGTCCACGGCTCTCACATTTGTGCAACAATAGAGCTTCTGAGTATAAAAAGAATATATGGCTTCTAAATAAATAATGAGGGGAAAGAAAGTAGATTTCTGTCAGAGTCTTTTTTGTTTTAAAAGACAAACTGATCAAATCAAATCAAATCAAATCAAATCAAATCATATCTAATAAAATAAAATAAAATAAAATAAAATAAAATAAAATAAAATAAAATAAAATAAAATAAAATAAAATAAAATA